>JAZHYW010015769.1:0-137071 GCA_037355805.1 Ixodes ricinus
CTTCGTTCAGTTGCAGCCATTCTTTCTCTGCGAATAAGGCGCTCGTCATCGACCTGGAAGCCAACCAGCTGACACTGCGGAAACCTGTTGTGACGTCCGGGGATCAGGAAACAGCATCGGCCACCTCAGCCACAGCACGTGTATTGTCCGAGCACGTGAACTTGCCACCGCGCTCGAGTGTGCTGGTGCCTGTCGGAACCGAAACAGCAATCTGCGGAGACGCCCTGCTGGAAGGTAATGTTCAGCTGCTCCTAGGTAGAGGGATTGGTGTCGCCAGAGGCGTAACAAAGCTCCAAGATGGACGCACCGCTGTCCTTGTAACGAACTTCCGACAAGAGGCTCAGCACCTTACAAAAGGTACCACCGTGGGACACATCGAGGAGCTCCAGGACTCAGCAGCAATCACCGGAATATCTGAAGACTCCACTTCGTCGCAACGCGAGACAGCGTCATCCTTTGATCTCGACATCGACCCAACCCTCCCCCTTTCCCACCGACGACAGCTGACTGACCTCCTCGCCGAGTTCTGTGAGTGCTTTGCCACGTCATCAAAGGTACGCCAGACGACGATTGCGAAGCATCGAATAGTTACTGATGACGACGCCCTTCCTGTACATCGACCGCCGTACCGAGTTTCCGTGAAAGAAAGGGAAGTCATCCAGAAGCAAGTTCAGGAAATGATTGATGACGACATCGTCCAGCCCTCAAACAGTCCGTGGGCTTCCCCAGTAGTCCTGGTGAAGAAAAAGACGGAACCCTGAGGTTCTGCGTGGACTATCGCCGGCTAAACGCAGTAACAAAAAAGGACGTCTACCCGCTGCCACGCATCGACGACACTCTGGACCGGCTGCGCCACGCCCGATACTTTTCGTCGATGGACCTGAAAAGTGGGTACTGGCAGATAGAGGTCGACGAACGGGATCGGGAGAAAACTGCCTTCGTCACGCCGGACGGACTGTACGAATTTAAAGTGATGCCATTCGGACTGTGCACCGCACCGGCGACCTTCCAGCGCGTAATGGACACCGTCCTATCCGGCTTGAAATGGCAAAGCTGTCTCGTTTACCTCGACGACGTCGTGGTATTCGCAAGCGACTTCGACGAGCACCTGAGACGTCTGCGAGCCGTGCTACAGGCTATCCAGAGTGCTGGACTGACACTAACGCCATCAAAATGTCGGTTTGCTTACGGCAAGCTCAAATTCCTGGGCCATGTCGTGAGTGCTCAGGGTGTAAGCCCAGACCCTGACAAGACATCCGCTATCGCCGACTTTCCGAAGCCATCAGACAAGAAAGCCGTACGAAGATTTCTTGGGCTGTGCGCTTACTACAGACGTTTCGTTCGCGATTTCGCCAAGGTTTCTGCACCGCTCACGCATCTGACGAAGGACGACGTGGACTTCCGGTGGGGGAGGCACAAGAACAAGCGTTCAACGAACTGAAGGAAAGACTCCAATCGCCCCCTATCCTCGGACACTTCGATTCATCAGCAGAAACCGAAGTTCACACGGACGCCAGCAACGCCGGGCTCGGCGCGGTACTCGTCCAAAGACAAGATGGAGCAGAGAGGGTGGTCGCTTACGCAAGCCGGGCGCTGTCGAAGGCAGAGCAAAATTACTCAACGACCGACAAGGAATGCCTCGCTGTCGTCTGGGCATTAACCAAGTTCCGCCCGTACCTGTATGGAATCCCGTTCCGCGTCGTCACGGACCACCACGCTCTCTGTTGGCTCGCCAACCTTAAGGACCCGTCAGGACGCCTCGCTCGCTGGAGCCTTCGACTGCAAGAATTTGACGTAACCATTGTGCATAAGTCTGGCCGCAAGCATAACGACGCCGACTGTTTGTCTAGGGCCCCAGTCGAATCTCCTCCTGACAGCACCGACGACGAGGACGATGCCCGTTTTCTCGGCGCAGTTACAGATGCCGACATGAGAGCACTCCAACGCGACGACCCGGAACTTCGCGCCGTGATCGACTACCTCGAAGGTCAAGGAAGTTCAGCTCCACAAGTCTTTGCCCGAGACTTGTCAAGCTTCGTTCTGCGGCAAGGCGTGCTCTTCAAAAAGAACTTCGGAACCAGCGACCCTGCCTGGCTGCTGGTTGTTCCTGCCAGCCTGCGAGAAGAAATCCTTCAAGCATGCCACGACGACCCGACGGCTGGACACCTTGGCTACAGCAGGACGCTCGCCCGGATTCGTGACAAATACTACTGGCCGAGACTTCCGAAAACCGTCCATCTGTACACACGATCGTGCCATGAGTGCCAACGACGTAAGAAGCCTCCGACGAAGCCAGCAGGGCTCCTGCAGCCGATATCTGCCCCGACTACTCCCTTCCAGCAGGTCGGAATGGACTTACTTGGGCCGTTCCCAACATCGACGCAAGGAAACCGGTGGATTATTGTCGCGACCGATTATCTTACACGATACGCCGAGACGAAAGCCCTTCCAGCGGGCACAGCGGTTGAAGTTGCAAAGTTTTTCGTCGAGTCCATTCTCCTTCGACACGGCGCACCTGAAGTGCTGATCACTGATCGAGGATCATCTTTCATGGCCCAGCTGATGCAAGAAATCCTTCGTCTCAGCCACACCAGCCATCGTCGCACCACGGCGTACCACCCGCAGACCAACGGGCTGACGGAGAGACTCAACAAGACCATCGCCGACATGATCTCCATTTACGTCGACGTGGAGCACAAGACATGGGACGAGGTGTTGCCGTACGTTACGTTCGCGTACAACACAGCGGTTCAAGAAACCACCGGAATGACGCCGTTCCAACTGGTGCACGGCCGGACGGTTACCACGATGCTCGACACCATGCTGCCTCACATGCCTACCGATGACGGCAACGACGACGCTCAACTGATCTCTCAACGCGCCGAGGAAGCTCGTCAACTGGCAAGAATCAAGATTCAAGACCAACAGCGAGTCGACGCACGCCGGTATAACCTTCGTCGCCGGGACGTCCACTTTCAACCCGGAGACCGGGTATGGGTATGGACACCGATTCGACGCCGCGGTCTCAGCGAGAAGCTTCTCAAGCGCTACTTCGGACCCTACAAAATCATCCGACGCCTCGGCGATCTGAACTACGAAGTTCTACCCGACGGAACGCGCCCATCCGCAAGACGCCAGCCACGACCCGAGGTGGTGCACGTCGTCCGGCTCAAGCCGTACTACGAACGATAGAACTTTGGACTCTCGTCAAAGAGTGAACTGTGAACTGTGAACTGAGAACTGTGGCTCGCGACTCTGCTATCTTTTTGTTGTGTATTTATGTTTTACCTTTGTGCTGCATCGGGACGATGCACTTTTTTAAAGGGGGGAATAATGCCGCGAGCGCAGCTGACTAAGTAGGCAGCGCGCTCGTGGCCTAACGGTTATCGCGCGTGCCTTCCGCGCAGAAAGCCCAGGGTTCGATCCCTGGGAGCGGCGCGTCTTTTATTTATTCTTCCAATTTAGATTTCTGGTAATTTCGAGAACCGTGTTGCTCGTTCTAGGTTAGAATGTTCTGCGCGCCGAATGTTCCAGGACGAATGTTCCAGAATCCCACGCGTGCACAAAAGGGGCTCCGCGTAACCAGCCGGACTCAGTTTCGCCCCAGCGTTCGACTCTGCTCTTTCGCCGACTTCGACGCCCGCGACGCTCTACTGTTATCTTTTGTTTCCTTCTTTATTTTGGGGCACAAGTTCGCCCGATTAAACGTTTAGTTTACTCAGTTAGTCACCGCCTCATCACTTGTCATTCGTGACAATACGTTCATACATTTCTCCAGTCTATTAGCTCTAACAACAGCTTTTCAACCGTGCAAAAAAAAAAGGCAACAAGAAAAGGAATCATGTGTTAGTGCTAACCTTGTCGCACCCTGTACTTTAGACCAGACCACGAAAACTTGTGATGAGCAAATGATTTAGTAGTTAGTCTTGAATAAATCTGGTCTATACCTTTGGATCATCCTTGAGTTTCTCAGCAGCACCCGCAAATTCTGGCTTTGCTCGTTTGCAGTGGCCACACCCTGGAAAAGGCAGGAAGGGGAAAATAATTATTCCAGTCCCGCACCACAGACGAGAAAGCATGAAAGGTTGATGAGAATGCAAAGCCATGAGGCATCTCATCATTCCACTTTAACAGGTGCCACCTCTAACTTGAGCAGGAGTTGGTTATCACCAAACAAATAATTACCAACTTACCATGCAACTGTGAAAAAAAGGAAAGCTTGGTATTCAATTGCTTTTGATTCTACAGACGCATACAGTGTCAGTCATGTCCGGTAAATATGGACACCACAATTCCCCCAAAAATCATCCATAATGTGAGTCTTCCATGGCAACGAGATAAAAATGTATGCACCCAGTTTGTCTCCGGATATTTTGTCTACTTAGCGGGGCATCAATGCTAACAGGGTTCATTGTAGCGAGACGTGACTGTATTTGGAACTTTTTAATATGCAGGCAAATGATGAAGAACTGCTACTTGACACGGATACCGAGACAGATTCCCAATAACCCTGGAGAAGTATGTACCGTATTTATTCGAATATAAGGCGAGGTTTTTTCCAAAATCCGTAGTCTCAAAGTCATACCCCGCCTTATATTCGAAGCTCAGTTTAGCAATATGGCGATTTTTTTTCTTTTTCTTGGGTCCTTCAACTGCCCCCTCGCCTTATAATCGTGACCGCCTTATATTCGAATAAATACGGTATATGAAACACTGTAAGTGAACATCCTGTGCCTTGCATATACTGCACATATTTCATTGGCTCGTATGTGCCTCCTAGCAGTTCTGCACCAGCACAAGTGCTTCAGTTCCAGCCTTTTTGAGTCAATTTTGCTAACATATGTGCAGTGACGTAACTAGGGGGGTGCAGGGGGTACAAGTGCCCCGGGCGCCACTTGGGAGGGGGCGCCGAGCCGAGTCCACCCCACATGTGCCCAATGGAAAAAAATGGCAGCGGGGCTACGTGAGGGGCGCGAAATTTCATTTGCCATGGGCTATGAGGGGCGCAAATTTCATTTGCCATGGGCGCCGTCATAACTAGTTACGCCACTGCATATGTGGAGGGTTAGGTGGTGGTGTCAACCTTTATTAACAATATGACGCCCTGTCCGGCGCTAGGTGGGAGGGTTAGGAAAATATCTGTTTTGAGCTATTTCTTATGGCACATTCCACTCATGGGTTTAGAAGGGGCCAAATCCACTCCATGCTCGCGCGTTTAGAGCAGCAAATGCTAGTTCGCGTTTGCATGTGCATAAAGAAACCAAGAAAAAAGCGCTCCGTAACACCGACAAATTTACCAGCGGAATCGGTCATTAGCTAGAACCAAACTGCAAGCCACAGCTTCACTTGTTCAGTTCTCGACATGTTGACTCCTAGAGAAGTGGGTACGGATTAGGACGTTTTGCCGATCATCACCGGTCGTGACTTTGGAAGCATTTCAAGGCAGACGTTTTTTGTAATGCAAAAGTAATTTCTAATGCTTGTTTTTTCTTAAAGACCGACGACCAGTTCGCGCTTTCCACTTTTCGCCCGCTTCCTCCTTTCCCTCCTACCCTTTCCACCCACGCCCGCCCCTCTTGGTCCCTTCTTTCCATCCTTCGCTTCCCTCGCCCGAAAGCGTGGAGGGAGGCTATTCTGCCTTGCAGAATCTCGAGTCTGGTCGTCGGCCTTTAAGTAAAATTCAGAGACTAAAGCCCGGTTCGCACACTTGCGTTTGACTGCGTTTGACTGCGTTGCGGCAGCGAGACACCAAAACATCCCTGCTTCTTATATCGCGTGCCAAGAAGATTCCTTGAATTGGATTCCACGCTTCATACGAAGCACAGCTGTGCCAGTGACTCGCTTTCGGTTGTCGCCACAACGCAGTCAAACGCACTCAAACGCAAGTGTCTGAACCGGCCTTAAATCTGGGCCTGCCTAAAAACCCTAATTTCGACATGCTCCAGAGCTTACAGTTGGTGTAGAACATGACCAAGGCGTGCTTCTTGCGCTTGAGGAAAGGTTTGAAGTTTGCCTCGTCCAGATGCACCACCTCGCTTGGCACCTGGCTCCAAGGAACCTCGGGCGGCGGCGGTGGCGGCGGCTCCTTGGGACTGCAAGCACAGTGTGAAGAAACGTCATGAAAAGGAACAGGCGATTGAAACAGAGAAGCTGTGGGACCATTACAAGAACGAAAAGGTATGTGCGAGTGTTAATACATTTTGTTATAATTCAATAAATCATAAGCAAACACATCACTAACGCCGAGCACAGAGGCTAACCAATTTCGTGTTTTCTGTTCATCAAGAGATACAAAGAGATTTGCATAACATCGTACCCTGCATCCCGCATGCTTATAACTTGATGAGAACGTGACTTAAGTGCCCCGTGCTATGGCTGCCTCATTCGTGAACCAGGTAGCATCAGCACGACAGCAATGCCCATGACATCAGCGATAGGTAACAAACGATACCGCATGTGAGCAGAGACCGGTGCATGTTATAATTTTCCTAAGGCTCTCTTAGTATATTCCATTGCAAAAATAAACACCTCATGTATTCCTAATGGAAATATTTTAGAGAATCCTGCCATTCCAATTTAAGGTGGAGCTGAAAATCCATGCGACACAAAATTGGGAAAAGCCGTAGAAATCAACTACTAGAGTGGTTACAGTAATGAAGAGGGCAACTGAAGGCCTTGCATACATGTAGTTCAGTATAGAAGGATGAATGCAAGAGCGAAACAGGCCATGAGCAATGCATCTGTGAGAAAGTCACTTGTACAGATGAGTAAAGAAAAAGAAAAATGAACTGAGCTCAAGTTAGATTATAAATCGTGCATAGCTTGTGTATTCAATGCTTCATTCAAAGCTAGACGTTATCGGTCAACCAGTTTCATGCATAGCGTCCCATTTCCAAGGCAGCTGCAGATATACAGTCAAAAGCTTTTATAACGAAGTCCACAGGACCGGAGAAATGTTTAGTGGTAAAGATTACTTCGCTGTAGTAGTTGAGTGCAAAAAATCGATCACGCGAAATCGAATTTTTGCTATTGCATATTGACATACCTGCGCGACGGTCGAGGTGTGCTAGGAAGAAGTATAGCGTTAAATATAGCATGAGCAACATCAGAAACGAGGTTTTGTACATTGACAATTAACTTATCAAAAGGAAGAATGGTGGCCAAGTCTGCTAGCGCGTCGTAGCTCGGAGCACGTGGGGCGAAAGCTCGCGCTGCAGAATCCAGGCATCATAAGCTCGATTACTACATTTTTCTTTATAAATAAAAATTGTTCAATCACATGTTCGTGTACTAACCACTGCGTGATGCAATTTAAAGACACCAGGCTAGCGGTCGTACGCGCCAGTACCGCCACTGGCAAAGTTTGTCATCTACAGCCAAGCCACCAGGTGCTCCTTGCTGCAGACTAATATCCCGCTGTCCCAATTTCTATACAACAAACTTAACTGATTTATCAAAATACGAATCGCAACAATCACTAAACCACCGACATCGACCCCGATCACGCAGCGAATGAGAGGCATTTGCCGACCGTGTAAGTTTGGCCTCTTCTGAATCGGGCGGTGGCTCTCGCCTCCACTGCATTCCTCCGAGACACGTGGTGGCTCTCGCCACCACGTGTCATTCGAAGGAAGCTTTCGAAGCAGCTGCGTTGCTCTCGTAGGAGCAGCACGGCAGAATCAGCCATGCTTTCAGCATGCGACAGCTGCAGTACGCGGTGCAGCGGGAGCAAAGATGAGAAGAGGAGCGCAACCGAGCTGACTGAGTCCTTTTCACAGCTGTCCGGCACAAAGAGGGGGGCACGTTTTTCTGTGCGTCTCTAATGACTTTGCGCAGATTTTGGCATTGTGGGTAGAGCCACAGATCACATTTCCTCGACGGCATGTTATCGCTCCAAGCGCGGAACAATTTGGGACTCGGATCGAGCGAGATTGGAAATCTCGGATCCTAACGAAGATCGGCGCGTCAGTCAAACAAATGCCGAGACAGCATAAAAAAGTTGCGACCGCCCATTAAAATACTTTTTTATATATATATACTCTCGTCTGCATGGGTCCTTTCAAATGCGCTGACGTGCGTACAAAAATAAAAGAACAAGTGCGCGCATTGCCCAAACAGAGCATTGAAAACAAAGCTCATCTTAGAGCAGAGTGACGAACATTCAATCAATGGCGTGAGAACAACAAAAGCAAACAAAAGAACGCACGAGCAGGCGGCTAAGGCGACACCACATTCACTGCGCCGCTTCAACTGTTGCCGCGCTGCTTGTTGTTGGTTTTGGGTTTAAATAATGTGTTATACTTCGTCTCACCTTAGTATGAACTATTGTTAGCCGCGCTGCTAGCAAAGCGCGAGCTAGTCGCTTTGAATGAAGCCGCGGCGGCTGCACGAGCGCTCGTGCAGTGAGTGCTCTAGTCAAGGCAGTCAAGGCTGGCCGCTCGCGCTAGCACAGCCTTCGCGGTTAGTCCATGCTAGGGTGAGGACGAAGTATAGTGTGCAACCTTGTGCCTAGATGGCGCACTCGTAGTAGAGACATTCATTAAAAAGGCATTTGATTGTAGGAAAGCAATTGAAAATTAAACCACAATGCAGGGTAAAATGATTATGATGCAGTGTTTCAAGAACGAGAATGTTCTAAGCTCTGGAAAGCTCAGAACAAAGAAAATATAGCTTGAAGAGTGTGGTTTGGGCAGGTCCAGTAATGTACTACTTAGGACTCAATGGACATAGTATGACACACACTCACTCTTTCATGAAGTCCACTATCTTGGCAGCAGTTCGAAGTTGCACGTCATAAGCATGCTGGCCGTTCCTACACAAAGCAAGAAAAAATATACCGTAGTCGTGGAAAGCACTTGAAAGCAACAAATCAAACTTGCGTGACCACTTGTACAAAAGGAGCCCCAGGTCTCTTAAATGCATCTCAAATCCAGAAGTGCATTATTTAGTGCAATTGTGGTATAAGTACACTGCACAACACTGTTAGCACAAACAGGACTTTGGCACTTTCTCACATTTTGGTCAAGCATGTTATTGGAAAGCATAAATTTTTACAGCCTAAGTAAGTGTCCTGGACAAGTCCAATCTACACAATAGAAATTATGATAATATAGTTGTTCAGTTGTGAGTGACAGAAAAAAATGAGGACTGCCAGTGAGCGCAAACAGTGCAGCGCTGTGTACACCCTGCGAGGAGATTTAAAGAGGCACTGACACATCAAAATCATATTTTTTTTATTATGCGAAAACGATTGAAAACGATGCCTGGACATTACCCTCAAAATTCGAAACTTGGGAATTCAGTATTTGTGAAGTAAAAAAACAATTTCCAAATGCCGAATTTGAAGTTCCCGCGCGATCCGCGCCAGTGGAGTGACGTCAAATATTGAGGGGTCCTGCGAGTCGAGTTTCTTTAGCGCCTCCGCTCCGAAACGTGTCTCCGCGACCCGAAGCGAGGAGGTGAGGAGCGGGAGAGAAGGGCGCCAACGTACCGGGAAACCGGTTTCCTGCATGCGTGCAGTGCTGCCTATCGCTTCAAGCAGACGACGGTGCCCCGGCGGTGTCACAACCGAAACTACGATACACAGACACCACCAAACCCAGTTGTTTTGACCGTTTGACGATTTCCTTTTCGAAGTCTGAGAGGTCGTCGGGCACTTAAAAAGACCACTTCGTCCGATTCCCCAACTCACCGATCACCCTCTGCTACATGCGTCGAGCGCCGCCATGTTTTCCGAGGGAGGATAAAAATCCAGGAGGCGACATCACAACGGACTCTGATTTTAGGTATTCCAAAAAGAAGGGCCATAGTGCATTCGCAATTGCGTTAAGAAACATGTTTTACGATTGCCGTTAATAAATGTTATAGAAATGTTGCCAACAAAGCTTCTAAATTTCATGATTTTTGACGTCAAAAATCAAAAGAAGCGAGGAGGTGAGGAGCCGGAGAGAAAAACAGCCAAAAATAAAAAGGCGCACGTGTGCGAGGGAAATTTTTTTTTGCGATGCGGTATTTGTTTGCGTGTTTATGACTACAACTTGCACCGTTTTAGACAATAAAAAAAGATACAACCTTTGGGATGTCAGTGCCCCTTTAAGGGGCCCTGCAATTTATTTAAGTGTCTACCTTTTTTGCAGGTTCCATGTCTCTTGGGGTTCGAGCAAGCCAGCGGGCACGGAGAGAGTAACTAAATATCATTGCGTCATATTTAAACCGGACGACGCGGAAACCTCCTCCATTGACGGGGCGACCCGCGGTACCGAAAGCGCACGATATGTGACGTCTTTGGTCCTGGGCTTACTACTGGTCAGAGCCGCTAAAAGCTTCTTTTTAGTCGAAATACAAAATATAAGTGGCGCAAACCGTTTCAATTATTTATAAAAGTAGTTTTTGTTCAGTATTTTAAATCAGAAAAGAAACAAACGCAGTTTATAAAGTACGGAATCAAGAAATGACCCGTCGACATACCCGCCACCAAGCGGTGGAAAAGGCGGCGCATACTAGAAAAGAGTAGTGGGATCAGGCGCCGACACGGAAAGGTCCCGGATGTACGCGGCGGCGCTGCAGTCGTTTACGGACTGGAGGATCCGACCGGCTCCGAGCGTTCCGAAGGCCTTCAGCGAGCAGCTTTGTCTTGCGTTTCTCGTGGTACGGCAGCGCGAAGTGGCTCCCATTCTGAACTGATCTTTACCCCGTGTTAGCTGTCGTTTGTGACCAATGAAGTATCATGCCGAATTAGTGTTTAATCACGCAGCAAATGCAATGAGAGCCGCTCTGGCTGACCGCTGTATACAGCCTATCCAGAACATGCTTTAGTGGCGCCCTCTCGCGCCGTCGACACGGAGTGCGGCAGCCGTGAGCGCTCGCTGAGCTCACTACGCCTCTTCTAGTTCACGGCCACTCAAGCAACCAAGGACGTCATGAAGGAGGTTATTTTTTGCTTGTTTTTGTAATTTTAATTTGCCTATAACTTTTAAAATAAAGCAAAAATCGAGAAAAGAAAAGTTTCATTAGGTTACTAGGTTCAGTGCACTCAGGTTCGATGCAAATTAAAAACCAGTAAAAAAGTGCTTGCAGGGCCCCTTTAAGGGGAGGGAAAGGAGGCACAAAGTAACAAAAATTGTGGTGGAAGTGCCCTGGCAGCCTATATACAAAGTAAATTATCTCTTGCTTCCATTTCTGTTTAATCTTTTACTCCTGTTACTCTCCCTCTCAGCAGTTTCTCCCTTGAATGTAGGACATTGCCAGAAACTTGATGATTTCTTCCAGGAAGTTCTCATTTTTTCGATTCTATTCTCACCTCTCTGCCCAGAGCACTTCCGCCGTGCATGTTCCCATTAACAGGAGACAGTCATGCCAACTCGTCTGGTCTAACCCTGTGGGTTAGACTAGAGAAGTTCCCGCCACAACCCCCTCTGAAACAAAACAGAAAGCTGTGGATGCCTTACTCAAAATACTTGACTGTAGGATAGCCGGAGACATTGTACTTCTTTCCAAGTGCTTTTTCCTTGACAGCATCTACCGCAGCCAGGGTCCCGGGAATCTGAAAGGTATTGGGCATTATTTCTTGGATGATTTCCCAAAACGTTTGGAGAGTTCCGGCATTCTTTTGTTTACCTGTCAGACTGCCTCAACTGAAGCACCAATAACAATTAACAGCTTTAACTTGCTGATAAAAAGGAAGATCACCTGTTCTTTCTTGAGCGCAGCGGCAGCTGACACATACTCGGGATGCATCTTTTTGCAGTGGACACACCCTGCGGAACGATAGCATCCAAAACAAGTTAACATGGGAACATGCGTGAACATGCTAAAAACTTCCTAATATTCCAAATGTTGCTGCGTCCGTGGTGGAGTTGGCAACATATGCAGCAATATTGAATCAAAAGGCTAAAATCTAAATTCAAAGATTAGAATTAGAACAATGGTATAGTATTTGACTTAAGGGGGGCACTACCCAGAAAAAAAAAATTCTGCAAAAAACACTGATTTTGAAAAATTACATATTTACATTTACCAACATCTAGAGAGTATTCCCAGAAATTTTCACTACTTTACACTGCATAGTTATATTTTTATAATTTATTTTCTGTCCACTGAAGCTAAAGAAAAGGTAGGGTTTGGAGCACTTTGAACGCATTTTTCTCCGTTCCACTTTTTGGTATAAATTCCATTTTAGTCAATCTATCGTTTGATAATGGCAATACAGGGAAGGCTTGTTCTTCACTTTTCCTGACTGAAATTTAATAAGGAATGCGGCCATGGAATGTTTTTGTCACTTTACGGATGTCTTTTATAAAAAATGTTGACATTTTGTCGAAGACAAAGAAGACCAAAAAGTTGACCATTTTTTCAGAAGAGAAAATTGATAGAAATAAATGACTTTTTACTAAAAACTTTCCATAGCCGCACCTCCTAGGCATTCTGCTAGATATCTAGCGAATACAAATTTTGAATATTGTGATAGTTTTCCGACGATAGATTAAGTAAACAATGTAGGCGTGTTGCTGATAGAAGCTGCCCTAATTTCCTTTCCACTTCACTGACAGACCTGAAATTTTGTTATGCACCCTCTAGCATGACCACCAGCCTACCCTGTAAATTTAATTAATTTTAAGCCAAGGGCTCAAAAGTTTACCCTCCCAGGGGTGTCTCCCTTAACCACCAAGTCAAGAGCTGGTATATAGTATCGGGAAACTTTGGATATGCTGAACATTTGTATAGCACTATTGAATGTGCATGGCACACTGCCGCAAAGCAACAGAGTCTGGGAGCTGTTTTCCTGCAACATGACACTAGGTAAAAAAAATCACTTCATCCAGATAAGATTCATGCATGCACATTTTGAAAAATTTTAAGTTTTTTTTGTGCAAGAAACATTTTCATGTTGTTTTAAGAACTCTGTTGTGGATATATCATAAAAACAGATCAGGGATCCTCCATTACCCTAACGAATGTAGAGAGCTGCAATTTGAGCTTGCAAAGTCTAGTTATACAAAATTATGTTATTATATTGATGTAACTTCAGGTACAGACTGCAATTATTTTTATATTTTTGTACAAATGTTGATTTACTTTGGAAGCTAATTAGCTTTGGGGGAGACATGACGGTGGCATTTGTTTTATTAAAATCGGACTTTCTTGACTGAACATGCACAAGTTCTGAAAGAAAATAACAAGTTCAAATTCCTATTTTATATTGCAACATTGTTTACAGGCCAAGCACTTATCAAAAAGTACAATCCAGTAAAGGAGACTTGTCCAAACCTAATTAGCAAGAGTACATTTTTCTAATGTAGTTCATACAGTTTATAGACATTATACAGTTTTGTATTCAAAACCCTTAGAGTGATATGACTTTAAATTTGGTGCATTCTCTAAGGCAGTGGTTCTCAACCACTGATGATTTGAGGACCCCTTACGGATCAGCGGAAGTGATAGGAGACCCCATCCACCGTGGAGGATGGGGGTACAATTAGACGATTACGATGACAAAATGGTAACTAAAAAAAAAGTAAGTGCATGCAAGCCAACTTTGAAGCCCTGAAATAGACTAATCAACCCTTAAATTAAAAAAAAAAAAAAAAACGGAGACGATGGACAAAGAAGGGAACAAACACAAAGCGTCTCAATGATGGAAACGTTTTGTGTTTATCCGTCGTGTCCGTTTTTTTTTTCTTCAAATATGTGTAACATTAACCAGCTCGCCTGTTTAGTGTCATTATTTAATGAGGCTATGACCAGGTGATTTGCTTACAGGTGCACGGCAGCTCTAGCAATCATTTACCAAAATGCACCGAGGAGTGTTTTCTCTCTTCCCACCGTGAAAAGGCGAGTCCAAGAGATTGTGATTTTATGCTTTCAAGGGAGGTTGGATTGACCCAAACATTTTGAATAAAGATATTAGGGATGCAAATACAGAAAAAAAGTTGGTCTTACTTAGAAACAAACAAAACTGATTTGTCAGCACTATCAAAGTTTTAGATGCTCACAGACTGTACAAAGCAAAGTGGTTAGGTGGGCTAGTTGGTTCCTAGTTTTAAAAAGCAATAGTGCCAGAAACACAGAGAAATGACGAAGAAGTGAACGAACACAAAGCGCCTTGTGTTCGTTCGCTCTTCGTCCTTGTCTGTGTTTTTGGCGCTATTACTTTTTAAAGACTGTACAAAGGTTTGTAACAGTTGGAAGACATTAAAAAAGCACTTCTCCTTAAAAAGTAAAAAGAAAGTTATTTTTTTTGTAGATTGACAGACCCTTATCATAATATCCTGAGTATTTTAGTGACATGAGTGTCTTTATCTCCTAAATAATTGACTTGAAAACATTGCAAAATGGATCTGTGCATGTTTTATTAATATTATTATTTCGGCATGAACTATTTAGTACACACTTTGCTATTTTATGGAACCTACACTTGCACATGTCCAATCTTCATCATTTTTCTTTCTTTCGGTGTATGAATGTATTGTATATATGGCATCAGGTTTTTTTAGGTGCCTTTTATACTTCCTGCAATAAATCATTTTGAAACTGAAAAATTCAAGTGACATAAAAAAACAAATTATCCTAGAGCTTTCATTATACCTTATTAGATTCCACAGACATTTTAGTTTACGGAGATATTCCTATATTCAGATTACAAAATTTGAATTTGTCTAAGTTCCTACCATAATTTTTGCAAAGGAAACGTTTAATATTACAAAAAACACTGAACCTAGAAAAAAAAAATTTTTTTTGGTACCTAATTAGGACAGGCATGTCTCAAAAATAATGTTCATCGAACGAAAAAATCTTTTTGCCCATTATTTATCTTACAATACGTAATTTTTTGACGATGGCTTAGAACGAAATTGATACCCCTCTGGGGCCAGTGGGATGATGATGATAGCTTTTGTGCCCCGGAGTGTGCTTTCCGAAAAGGAAGATTGGCCAGCTAACCTCGGACGGCTCACTTGAGGGGTACAAAAGCTATCATCATCATCCCATAGGGGTACAATTTCGGTTTCGCCCACACATCGAAAAATTCACATTGTAACTATAAATATTGGGCAAAAATTATCTTTCTTTCGACGAACATTAGTTTTGAGACATGCCTGTCCTAATTAGGTATTAAAAAAGTTTTTTGGGGGTTCAGTGTCCCTTTAATAAATCTTATTAAGCTACATTGAAACCAAATCACATAGTTGTAGTCAAATTGTAAAGGCAGCTAAGCTATGTAAATTTTATTTGCCTTGAATCATGAGGCACACAAAAGGCTCAAAAAGCAGCGTTGCCACTCTTAACTAGCAGTGGACTCATATGAGTTTGCGACATGGGTATGGTTGGTCGGTAGAGCCGACGGTGTTGTGTATTATGCCGCAGGATCTGCAAGGACTTACATGGGGCATAGAACATGACAAGGAGGGATGCTGTGCTCTGTGGGGCGTCGTCGAACGTGGCTTCCGTCAGATGCACGACATCACTAGGGGTGTCTGACCAGGCCTCTTCCTTTGGTTTTGTGGCCTTCTTCTCGGGACTGCACAGAAAGAAACAGAAACGTCTCTTCCAAAATGGCAATAAAAGGAGACGTCATCAAACGACCTCCCGATTCCTTGGAAACAAAAAAGAAATGGAATTCCAGAAGAAGCTCAACCACCAGTTCTTGCCCTCTAAACGCTGTCCCCCTCAAGCAAGAGCGTGAATAGTAAAGAAAATCAATAACGGAAATGGCCAGGAACTGCCAGTAAATAAAAACTTTCATGGTTGTGCGTCAGACGCCAGCTTACTTTTTCATAAAAGCCACAATGGCTTCCTTGTTGTTTTCACCTTCATACTTGTGCTTCAAATTTCCGGCCCTGAAGGAACAAAGAGAGATGGGTTGACGAGATTTACGAGGAGTCGCTATTATTCTCAGAAGCTTTATTTCTACAATCACATTCAGGGAAGTCTGTGAATGATCTGTGTTTTAAAGCACTGCAGTTCAGCAGCATGTGGAGCAAAGGCTTACGCTGCAGACTTCAAGATTATGAGCTCAAACATTGTTCCTATCGACTTTCATAAGATGAACATTGTTCATGTAATCACTCCAGATTAGCAGTTGAACTTCAGTAAACAAACTACCCCTCTACCCTGCAACTCCAGACTCACACTGGCGACTCAACTATACCGTATTTACTCGCACAATGAACGCACTCGCGTAATGAACGCACCCCCCAAGTCGGCTCTCAAAATTTCGACTTTTTTTTCCCTCGCGTAATAAACGCACCCCCAACTCGGACGTCAAAATTTTGACCCCCTCCCCCCACGCGCGCGAAATGAATGCACTTTTCTATCCTGGTGCAGTGAGGTCGTGAATGCATGGGCAGGGTGGGCGAACAAAACACCTTGCAAAAGGCGTTAAAAAAAATAAAAAAATCCAGCGGAAGCAAGAAAAAAAACATGGAGAGGAGCTTTTTTTTTTTTTCTTGCACAGCGCAGTTTGGACTTTGGGTCGCGCGCCTCGCGGAAGGAGATAAGAAAAAGAAGCGGAGAAGTCCTCGCCTAAGCGAAGCAAAACAGCTTGCGAAAGGCGGCAAAAAAAAAAAAACACGGAACCAAAAGAAAAGAAAAAAAACATAAAAAGGAGCTTTCTTTTTCTTCCTTTTTGCACAGCGCAGTTTAGTTTCGGGGTTGCGCGTCGCGCGCCGCGCGCAAGGAGATAAGAAAGAAAAGCCCCCGGCTAAGCAAAGCAAAACAAAACAGCTTGCGAAAGGCGGCAAAAAAAAAGTCCACGGAACCAAGAGAAAAAAGAAACATAAAAAGAAGCTTTTTTTTTCTTTTTTTTTTACACAGCGCAGTTTGGTTTTGAGGTCGCGCGCAAGGAAATAAGAAAGAAAAGCGGAGCAGAAAGAAAGAAATGCCCAAGAAAGAAAACATGGAGAGGAGCTTTTTTTTGCGCATCGTAGTTTGGTTTTCGAGTCGCGCGCGCCGCGCGCAAAGGGATAAGAAGTTACGTCGATGTTTCGGGATAAAAGGGCCGTTCATTATGCGAGTAAATACGGACGCAAAAAATCTTACCCCGCGTAATGAACGCACCCCCCAACTTTGCATCGATTTTTCGGGAAAAAAAGTGCGTTCATTATGCGAGTAAATACGGTATTCGCGAAGCAATTACAAACGCGATTGCATAAAAATAATACAATTTCAAGTGCTTTTGATGATAAAAATGAGCAGATCTGCTTTGTGGTTGCGATTCAAATGCCAGTGTGAATGCAGTTTAAAGCAGAACGATTTCCCAATACATAAACCTCCATAAAAACAAAAGTGACTCGACAAGGGTCACATAGGAGCCTTGTAATTAAACACATTGTGTCACGTCTATTAACAAAGATACCTATCACATAGATTAACATCGATGTCTGTTCTGTCTCTGAATGCAGGCAGCATAACATGTTTTTATACATGCATTAGTTTGCCAAAGTGTAGATCACTTACTCAAAATAAATCAAAGTTGGAAAACCGGTAACATTATAGTGATGCCGAACGACGGCATTCTCAGGCTTGCTGAGGTCCATGGCAGCCAAAACCTGCATATTGTGGCAACTCATGATCAGAATAGTGCAAACATTATCGGACGACCAAGGGGCTTACAGTCAAAGGAAACAAAAACCAATCAACACTTGAACTAGTGGCGTATGGAACAGCTCGATTTTCATTGCCACAAGTTTGCATGTGTTAGATAGCAATTAAAGTTCATGATCTTATCATCTGTGGCATGGTTTACTATAGGGCAACAGTCCTCAAACTGTGGTCTGCAGACCCCAGGCGTCCTCGAAGTGTTCATGGGGGGCAGTGCCAAGTCAAAGAACCGCTCTAAAAAAAAGGGACTACTATGCCACTGCAATAAGAACACTGATGCAGAAGGCATTTGGGCTCCGAACGGCCTCCAAGTGGGTCAGGGGATTTGTGATGGCCAAAAGTTTGACAGCCGCTGCTATATACGTTGTTCTGAACTGATAAAAACATAGCCGCACTTAGGCTCGGTCCTGGAAACGTCTCGGTAGTACCGGAAGTGAACCTACAGTGCTGCTGCACGCTGCGTTTTTGTTCTCTGGATACCGCTCTTTTCACTGATACTATAATAAATCTACTAAACATAAATTAAAAAACAACTTTTTTTTTTGCTTCATTTATGCCATATTACAGGGAAGAGTTTTGTAAAGTGTTGCCGATTTTCAATAGTAGTCCACAAACACAATTTTAACGTTTTAAACAAGTATGAATGGAACAATTTGCTTGAAACTGTCCTTGGCGATAAAAAAACCCAATGCTCTACTTGATAAAAAAAAAAGTAACCTCGAATCATGTGCAACTTAAAACTCAATAATTAACGAGTAGATTTCTTCAAACTAAAGAAAAAGAAAAGGGTCTTAGATTATAAACACCATCACTAATATTGTCACGAATGACGAGGTGACAAAACAAAGGAATAACTGAGAAAACTGAAACGTTTAATGGGGCGAACTTGTGCCCAAAAATAAAAGGAAAGAGAAAGATAACAGGAGAGCGTCGCGGGCGTCGATGTCGGCGAAACCGCAGGATCGAGCGCTGGGGCGAGACTGACTTGGTTCGCCACGCGAAGCCCTTATGTACACGCGTAGACTTCTGGAATAATCGGCCCAGAAGGTTCGGCGTGTAGAACTTTCTAACCTCGAACAAGCAACACAATTCTCGAATTTACGAGAACATTACATTGGATGTCAACAAAAGGCGTCCCCGCGGCCAGGAATCGAACCCTGGCTTTTCGCGTGGGAGGCAGGCGCTATAACCGTTAGGCCACGCGCGCGCTGCCTACTTGGCAAGCTGCGCGCGCGGCATTACTCCCCCTTTAAAAAGTGCATCGCCCCGATGCAGCATAAACCAAAACAAAGCAAACAAAAGTAACGGTAAGCTAAAGAGTCATTTGGAACACATAAGGTCCACAGTCCTATCGAGCGTAGTACGGCTTCATGCGCACGACGTGGACGACTTCTGGTCGTGGAGGGCGGCGTGATGAAGTCCGTGTTCCGGCGGGCATCACCTCGTAGTTCAGGTCCCCGAGTCGACGAAGTACTTTGTAGGGTCCGAAGTAGCGCTTTAGGAGTTTCTCACTAAGACCACGGCGCCGTATCGGTGTCCACACCCATACCCGGTCTCCGGGTTGGAAGTGGACGTCCCTGCGACGAAGGTTATACCGGCGTGCGTCGACTCGTTGTTGCTCTTGAATCTTGATTCTTGCCAGTTGACGAGCTTCTTCCGCGCGTTGCGAGATCAGTTGAGCATCGTCGTTGCCATCGTCGGCCGGCACGTGAGGCAGCATGGCGTCGAGCATTGTGGTAACCGTCCGGCCGTGTACCAGTTGGAACGGTGTCATTCCCGTGGTTTCTTGCACCGCTGTGTTGTACGCAAACGTGACGTACGGCAACACCTCGTCCCATGTTTTGTGCTCTACGTCGACGTACATGGAGACCATGTCGGCGATCGTCTTGTTGAGCCGCTCCGTTAGCCCGTTGGTCTGCGGATGATAAGCGGTTGTTCGTCGATGGCTCGTATGACTGAGCCGAAGAACTTCTTGAGTCAGCTGTGCCATGAAGGACGACCCGCGATCGGTGATCAGCACTTCAGGTGCGCCGTGTCGAAGGAGAATAGACTCGACAAAAAACTTAGCGACTTCTACCGCTGTTCCCGATGGCAGGGCTTTCGTCTCGGCGTATCGTGTAAGATAATCGGTCGCGACGATAATCCACCGATTTCCTTGCGCCGATGTTGGGAACGGCCCAAGTAAATCCATTCCGACCTGCTGGAAGGGCGTAGTCGGTGCAGGTATCGGCTGCAGGAGTCCTGCTGGCTTCGTCGGAGGCTTCTTACGTCGTTGGCACTCATGGCACGACCGTGTAGTGGTGAACGGTCTTCGGCAGCTTGGGCCAGTAATACCTTTCACGAATCCGGGCCAGCGTCCGGCTGTAACCAAGGTGTCCGGACGTCGGGTCGTCGTGGCAGGCTTGGAAGATCTCCGCTTTAAGGTCGGCAGGATTACCAGCAGCCATGTCAAGCTGTTGTCTCCGAAGTTCTCCTTGTAAGGACACCTTGTCGGAGGACGAAGGTCGGCAGGGCTTCGAGAAGACACGGGGGACAGTGCTCCCTCGTCCTTCGAGGTGCTCGATTAGTGCGCGCAACTCAGGATCGTCTCTTTGACGTCGTGCCATGTCGTCGGTATTCAATGCGCCTAGGAAGCACTGCGTCTTCGTCGTCGTCGCTGCTGCCGGAAGGCGTTTCGACTGGGGCTCTGGACAGGCAGTCGGCGTCGCTGTGCTTGCGGCCTGACCTGTAGACTACAGTCATGTTGAGCTCCTGTAGTCGGAGACTCCATCGAGCGAGTCGTCCTGACGGGTCCTTGAGGTTCGCAAGCCAGCAGAGCGAGTGGTGGTCCGTGACGTACGCGGAACGGGCTCCCGTACAAATACGGACGAAACTTCGTGATTGCCCAGACGACCGCAAGACATTCTTTCTCAGTCGTGGAGTAATTTTTCTCCGCCTTGGACAGTGTCCGACTTGCGTAGGCGATAACTCGCTCGGTGCCTTGTTGCACTTGAACCAGTACCGCGCCAAGTCCAGCGTTACTTGCGTCCGTGTGAATTTCGGTTTCCGCATCCTGATCAAAATGTCCAAGAACAGGAGGAGTCTGCAGTCGTCGCTTCAGCTCGTCGAATGCCTGCTGCTGCTCCTCGGCCCATTCGAACTTCTCGGCGTCCTTCGGTGAGGTTTGTGAGCGGTGCGGAAATCCTTGCGAAATCTCGAACGACAGCGGCGATAGTGGCACATAATCCAAGGAACCTTCGTGACGGCCTTCTGTGTCTCTCGGCGCTGGAAATGCTGCGGCGGCGCAAGTCTTCTCTGGGTCGGGGCGAACGCCGTCGTTACTAACCACGTGACCTAGGAACTTCAGTTCGTCATAGGCGAACCGACACTTTGACGGCTTCAGGGTGAGTCCGGCGGTCCGGATGGCTTGAAGAACAGCTCGGAGTCGCGCAAGTGCTCGTCAAGTCGCCGGAAAACACTACTGACGTCGCCGAGGTAAACGAACAGCTCTGCCACTTCAGTCCTGCCAGTACGGTGTCCATGACACGCTTGAACGTCGCCGGTGCTGTGCATAGCCCGAACGGCATCACTTTAAATTCGTACAGCCCGTCCGGCGTGACGAAGGCAGTCTTTTCGCGATCTCGTTCGTCGACCTCGATCTGCCAGTACCCACTCTTCAGGTCCATCGACGAAAAGTATCGGGCGTGGCGCAGCCGGTCCAGGGTGTCGTCGATGCGTGGCAGCGGGTAGACGTCCTTTTTTGTTACAGCGTTCAGTCGGCGATAGTCCACGCAGAACCGAAGAGTCCCGTCTTTCTTTTTCACAAGGACTACCGGTGAAGCCCACGGGCTGCTTGAGGGCTGGACAATGTCGTCATCGAGCATTTCTTGGACCTGCTTCTGGATGACTTCTCTCTCCTTCACAGAGACACGGTACGGCGACCGACGAAGGGGAAGCGCGTTGTCTTCAGTGACAATTCGGTGTTTCGCAACGGTCGTTTGGCGCACCTTTGACGACGTGGAGAAGCACTCAGTGAACTCGGCGAGAAGGTCACTGAGTTGTCGTCGTTGTGGGGTAGGCAGGGTTGGGTCGATGTCAAACTGCGAAGGCGGCGTTGTCTTGGGTGGCCACGAAGAGAGGTCTTCTGATATTCCGGCGATTGCGGCTGAGTCCGGGAGTTCCTCGGCGTGACCCACGGCGGTGCCTTTCGTAAGGTGCTGGGCCTCCTGTCGGAAGTTCGTTACCAGTGCGACAGTGTGTCCGTCTTGGAGCTCCGCGACGCCTCTTGCGATGCCAATCCCTCTTCCTAGAAGCAACTGGAGGCTTCCTTCGAGCAAAACGTCGCCGCAGAATGTCCCATCAACCCCGACGGGTACGAAAACACTTGACCGCGGTGGTAGGTTCACGTGGTTTGCGAGGACTCGTACCGCGGATGACGTCGCTTTGGGTTCCTCCGCTGGTGGAGCAGGTTTTCGTAGCGTCAGCCGGTTTGCTCCGAGGTCGATGACGGCGCCATACTCGCAGAGAAAGTCCATGCCGAGGATAACGTCCCTCGAACAGTCTTGCAGAACGACGAACTTTACAGGGCACGTCTCACCGTGGATCTCGACGCGAGCAGTGCATCTCCCAACCGGCGTGATGAGGTGCCCTCCGGCGGTTCGTATTTGAGGTCCATCCCACGGCGTCGTGACTTTTCGAAGGCGGCGGGAGAGCCTCCCACTCAAGACTGAGTAGTCTGCTCCGGTGTCAACGAGTGCTGATGCGTCGTGGCCGTCGATGACGACGTTTAGGTTATTAGACACCGTTGCAGGGGCGTCGTGTCGGTCTCTGGTAGCGTTCGAGTGGGGACCCTCCGACGTTCGTGGAGGATCTTGGCGTCGGTCGTCTTCGGCAACTCCACCTCCAGGGGTTGCCGCGCCTAGTTTCCCCGGCGAGGAGCGAGGGGTGACAGGCTTTCACGTCGGGGTCGGTGCATCGGCGAAGCTGGACGTCGTGGCGACGGCGACCGGAACTCTCGGCGGGACGCAGGCTCGGGTGACTGAGGTCGTCGCAGGTACTCGTCGATCTCCCGAGGGCGTTCACCATAACGGGGCCGTGGGTCATTCGGGTGGAACCCGCGCAGCCCGAGTCGTCGGTATGGGCATTGGCGGTAAGTGTGGTTTGCTTCCCCGCAGTGGAAACACAGAGGGCGTCGGTCGGGCGTTCGCCACACGTCAGTCTTCCGGGGTGCGCGGGGCTCCTGGCAGGCGTACTGGACCTGGACGTCGTGGCGACGGTCCTGCTGCGGCGCAGGAGACTGACGTCGGGGCGGCGCGGAATAGGCTTGAGGAGGAGGTGGTGGCCGTCGGGCCACTGCGGCGTAGGTCAGGGTGGGCTCCTCGGGTGCTGCTACGCTGGCAGGAGCCTCCGGTTGAATTGCCCGCTGAACTTCTTGGCGTACCACTTCGGCTATCGCCAGCGAAGCCGGCTGGTTGGCAGCAGGCAGCAGCTTCCCGAGCTCTTCCCGGACGATGTCGCGGACAATTGCACGAAGATTGTCAGCGCTGGTGCCGCCCTCGTCGAATCGGGAACATGTCAGCGTCGAGGCAGCAGGCGTGCCGGCGAGTCGGTTGTAGTGGCTGGCTCGGATTGACAGGGCCCGCTCGATGTTAGTTGCCTCGGCAACGAATTCAGCGACAGTAGTTGGTGGGTTGCGAACCAGGCCACCGAAGATGTCACTCCTCACTCCTCTCATCAAGACGCGCAGCTTCTTCTCCTCGGTGGACTGAGGGTCGGCGCGGCTGCTCAGGCGGAGGACGTCTTCAACGAAGCTGGTGACCGTTTCGTTGGGCCCTTGAGTTCGTACTTGCAGGAGGTCTTCCGCTCGCTGTCGTCGTGTCTGGTTCGTGAATGTCTTCTTCAGGCCGGCGATACAGGTGTCCCACGACGTAAGCGACGCCTCGTGGTTCTCGAACCACTGCCTCGCGGTACCCTCCAAGGAGAAGTAGAGGTTTTGGAGGCGCTGCTCCGTGGTCCATCCATTATGGCGTGCTACACGTTCGTAGTGCAGAAGCCAGTCCTCCACGTCTTCGTGGGTCTCGCCATGGAAGGTCGTCGGGGTTCGCTGGGCAACGGGCAGGCAGATGACGGCGGCAGCGGTCGGGGTCTGCGATTGCTGGTCGTTCATCGTCGGCCTCGTTGGCTGCGTGGTCCTGGGCGGCAGAAGTCCGAATTCCGGGTGTAGGCCTTGGGTGCGACGACTGAACCGGATCTCGGTCTGGTCTTCGTCGGGTCCTCCGGAGCTTGGGTTCGGACTTGTACTGCGGGAACTTGGAGGGTGCGCTTCACGGACATGCGGTACCCAGCACCTCCACCAAAATGTCACGAATGACAACTGATGAGGCGGTGAATAACAAGAGAAACTAAACGTTTAATGGGGCGAACTTGTGCCCAAAAGTAAAAAGGAAACAGAAGATAACAACAGAGCGTCGCGGGCGTCGAAAGTCGGCGAAGCAGCAGGATCGAACGCTGAGGCGAAACTGACTTGGTTCGCCACGCGAAGCCCCTTATGTACACGCGTAGACTTCTGGAATAATCGGCCCAGAAGGTTCGGCGTGTAGAACTTTCTAACCTCGAACAAGCAACACAATTCTCGAATTTACGAGAACATTACATTGGATGTCAACAAAAGGCGTCCCCGCGGCCAGGAATCGAACCCTGGCTTTTCGCGTGGGAGGCAGGCGCGATAACCGTTAGGCCACGCGCGCGCTGCCTACTTGGCAAGCTGCGCGCGCAGCAATATTTCACTTGAAATAACTCCAATTAGAGCTCAAATTGTAGAGCCCCAACTGCCTTAAAATAGTGTATGTACCTAACAAATATAAAACATTTGTAAACTAGCTGCTATGAGAACAAGTCAACAGTATGGGGACTGTTCGGTAATGAGTCCTATTATAACTAACTTCAAATATGTTTGACGGCATGCACAGGCCTATTCAGACTAGTTATGCCATTGATGGTTGCAGAATAACACAAGCTGGAATGTCAACTCTTGGTGACTAGTAACGACCAATCCAGTATGTTCCTTTCTGCACAAGCAAGCTGGATAACTTGCTCAGCAAGTCAGATCTCAATACTGGTGAAAAAATATCAGCTTAACACGAGTTCTTTGGAAAAGCAGAAAATATTACAAGTGTATCTGTGCTGACCAGTTTACTAGGCTGTTCACAGTAGAAGTTAGGAAATGAGACTGCAGCTGATAATGAGCCTGCACTTTGAACCACACTTTACATCTACTATATGCAATTCTCTACCAATAAAAGCATTTCATAAAAAAGAAAAATTAGACCTTTAAGGACTTATTGTATTGTGTCAGAAGGGCAATACTGTCAACTTACAGAGTGCCCTTTCAGTTCGGTAGCAGCCTTGGCATAGTCTGGCTTTAGACGCTTGCAGAAGACGCACCCTGCTCAGAACAAAACAAAAATGGTGGTTGAATGCTTTAGTATTTCACACTAACTGAGTAGTATTGGTAGCCCTCACAACAAAACAAAATCAACTGCACACCCGAGTAAAAGCTCACAGGTATTGGGGGATCAGGTCTAAACAGCACAGCAAATGTCTCAAGACCTTCCACTGCTACAGTGTACCTCGGTAAAGTGTATTGTGGACAACTGAACAGGGTGTCTAGCAAATTATTATTTTGAAATTCCGACTTTTCCAGGTTTTCCCTGACAATTTCAGGTGAAATTCCCTGACCACTGTAGAGGCGGTTAAATATATATGACCGTTACAACACAAGGCATTGAGCACTGTGAGGATAATTTTGCACGGGCTTAATCCAACTTGCATATTCCGAAATATTCGGGTTCGTCGAGTCGGGATTAATTGAGCACTTTCTTGCCGCCAACATCGTCAGTGAAAAGCCACTTCCGGAAACACAATGAAAACCGACAGGGCAGCATGGTCGCCAGATGCACACTTTCGGATACTTTCGGCCTAAGGCTTGAATTGGATTGTGGTCTGTGGCTTTTCCATTTGTTACTAAATCTAGTAGCTCTAACTGGATCTAGCCTAGTGAAGCGTGCTCAATCCAATCCAATCCAAGGCTTGGACTGAATTTCTCGGCTGCTGCCTTTGCATCAGGTGCACACTCTACATCGGGTGTGCAGAGCACGCGCTCCGCTCTAAGCAGAATTTATTGCCCATTTTTCTGCCCCCAAGTACTCAAGTCTTTGCTCAGGGCACTCGATGGCGTTTCCGGCTCATTTTCCCTGACTGGGCTCGCTTTTTGACAATATCCCTGACAATTCCCTAATTTTTCCCAGTAACTAAAATTTCCCTGACAATTCCCGGTTTTCCCGGTCGCTAGACACCTTGATTGAAGCATTCAGTTTTTCAAGTGCTGATGCACTTGAGAGGCAAGAGATCAAGAAAGAGGGACACATATTTAAAGATATTTAAAAAAGCCACACCTCAAGCGGCTATCCAGACACTGTCTAGAAGACATTCCAAAGTCCTGCAACAAGGGCTATATAAATGCAATGAAATCGTAGTGTCATAAAGGTTGTGATTATGATGGTAGGAAGGTAAATGAAGAGTGCATTCAGTATGCCTTCAGCATCAAGGCTGACAAAATCACCTGCTACTTGGAACTTTCAATTGCCAGTTTAAAAAAAAAAAAAAAACTCAAATGATATATAACATGGTGGTGTGTAAGCAATAGCGATATGCTGGACAAACTTAGATAATAAGTTTCTTACAAATCATGCGCTCAAAGTTCTGTCGCACAAATATAGCTTCAATCTATGGGCCATTATACAAGTTTACAAGCTATACATTTTCATCAAAAACTGTGCCAGTTTGCTGTTAGAAAAACGGGAAAAAATGTTAAAGAAAAGCGAGGCAGCTTTTAGTAACAGTGGTGCTCAATGGTACAACCAGTGCAATACCTACAGGGTGCATAGAACATGATGAGGATTGGTGATGTTTCTTTCTGAAACAGCTTCCTGAGTTCCTGAAATTGTGTTAAGATTCATCAACACATTGCTCCTAACATTTAAGATCATGGTAGGAATGAAATAACATCAGTAATGCACAAAAATAATCTAGTCTAGAAACTCGTAACCAGAACAATATGCAAGAAACAAAAATTTGTGAGTTAAAAGCTTAAAAATACCTAGATAAATGTATGTAACACAGTCCTATGTGAAATGACGAACACAGAATCATGATACTTTGTCTGCTATCACTACCTCAGTGACAGCAGGGTAATCCTCTATATGCCAACTTTCTGGGCCAGCTCACCACAATCACTGGACATAAAGCAGGGAGATCTACTGCCATCCCAGGGGAGCAATTGCATATAAATCCTGACGCTTATGATGCTTTGGTGAAGACTACATTAAATATTTGCCATAACATTGGGGCATTTAACATTTTAAGGGTTGTCAAACTAGTTCCACTCGCTTAGATGCTAAACAATGCAGGGGAGGATTTATGGGTAAGGCTTGGGGGGGGGGGGACGTCTGCTGCGATGTGATGTTACGGTCGAAATATTGCCCAGATCAATTTTGCTGACCCAATATTTGCTGTGTCACCAAAAACTAAACTTTTAGCTGGTGTACTGCCGAGATCGGTTATAATGAAGTCGGTTATAACAAAATAGCAGCTACAGCGATGCGATCACGATTTCCATTCTCTTTGGACTTCGTTAAAACCAAAGTCGGTAATAACGAAATAGCGGATAAAGCAAAGTGATTTCCGATTCTTGTTGACTTCTTCACGACCGGTCTCTACAGTATATTAATTTTTTCATTAAAAGAAAGTTGACCTCCCCCTCCCCTCCCTCCCTCCTCCCTCCTCTCCCCCCCCCCCCAAATCCACCCCTGAAACAAATGCCATTGTTCCCTCAGGTATCCACTTATAGCTACACCAGGGCGCAGGTAGACAGCTACTCTGATAAATCGAAGCACATGAAAAATACACTCACACAGTGCTCAGCGCTGTGCAAGTGTATATTTTTGTGTGCTTGGATTTATTAAGCGACTATCTACTGGTGTGGTGGTATCTGGATCACTGAATTGTATGTACATCATAACCGTGTCATCGGACTCTTTGAATGAATATCTGTATAAAACGTGTGAAAACATTTACAAGTTTTCCCACATGGGAGACAAAAGCACAGCGACGCCAACAGCTTGTTGTGCAAGGGCACCGTGCACAACTTGTTGTAAATATGTCATATCACGGGCAAGCCTCCCGTCGTGAAGAAACTGAATGCTTAGGTCTGCCAAAATAGAACTATAGCTATAAAAACAACTGTGACCAATGTGTCTATCATATGCGATATGAATAAACTTCCGCTGTATCTTTTCGATTACATCACTATAGGTTAGAGAAACAGAGTTCCATACTACAGATGCAAACCCTAAACCTGTATAAAAGGACATTACATGACTGAAGCAACTGTGTGACTTTTAGGGTAATTCTCGTGTATAATGTAGGCATCCGTATGCCTGAACGACAAACTGTGTGGAAACAAGTAAAGCCACTTACGTCGCCGTCAGGAACATGAGCAACATCAACGCTTTCCTCATCTTCCTCCCAAGGTATGTCCCCAGTTGGGTCTTTCAGAAAGTTTGACAAGGACTTGCAAGGAAAGAACACCAAGTGAGCACACAAATCGAAAATGTTGCAAATAGGCACACACAGCTGAGCACTAGCACACTGTTTAGAGCAAATATCTGTCACATTACGCCTATATTAATTGTGTTTGTTGAATCAAAAAAAGGTGCAGAATTTAACTCTTGGCTGAATTCAGGCCTTAATGATGTGAGTTGCAGGGAAGAAATAAAGCTACCATAGGCTTCACTTTCCAACAGAAAGAGACCTTTACCTTTGGTGTGAGTTTTCTGTCGTAGTCCTTGTGAAATTCTCCATCTCTGAAAAATTAACATTGAGACTTGAATGACTTCCGACATTCTGCAAAAAGGCTTAGCTTCTTTAGGCCCAGATGAACCAAGTATCTTTGAAGAATGTCGGCCGCGATTCCGGGGCTTCCAGGAGGCTCTCTTTTAGTTTGTATTTCTACAAGGTTCCGCTGTCTCAGTACCTTGTTTAAGTTTCCTAAAAAGTATAGAGGATAACCTAGACTAAAAGGAACCACAAATAAAAAAGTAATTAACAATGTCAATTAAAGCAGGTTTCCACTCTGAAACAAAATTGCTACCTGCTTCTAGACCAGGTCCCTGAGAGCATTTCTAGTGCATAAGTATAGAAAATAATATGTCTGCTGATGCTATCTTCTAATCTTAGATCTTCAAAAGCTAGGTTTTTTAATTTATTGGGAATGGTCTGGATCCCACGAGATCCGACTCCTGAGCTTCAGTAACCCATGCCTGAGACCTACGTGTGATACCAAATACAGCACAAAGTAACAATAACCAGAATTAATAAATAAAAAAGAAAGGCTGTTTTGTATTTTTATTATGAGAAATTCTAATGCACAGTTGAACCAGAATCATCATTGATATATGGATGTTCTTTATTATCCCTCTGACGTAATTTCTTATACATAAGACACAAACACTGAAAGAGTGGCTTGTCTTTTGGCAAGTTATGTGGTTGATGTTTTATAACTAGGGTTTTGTGTTTTCGGATTAATCCAAAAAGAATCTGAAAAACACTTGCCGGTAAATTTTTAGTCAATTCAAATTTATTAGAAAAACTAAGAATTTCAAGGTCACAAAACAAAATAAAAAGCAAAAAAGATAGTGCTTTCAAATAAGATTTACACAGCACAGGGTCAGTGGACCTGAGGAGATGTGACTTCAGTTTCCTTTAAAATCTAAAACTACGGACAAAAGGGGTTTGCCTTTTAGTACATGAACGTTCCATTAGGACAATGGGTCATGGTACCCGGACTCTATTTATTTTGTTTTTGATTTTTTTTAAATAAGAGCAATGTGAAATGAACTCTGAAATTCAAAGAATTGGGAAGTTAACAAAAATAAACTGAGATAAACCTTGAATTTCCAGTGAAAAATAAACTCCGAAAAACAGCCTCAGAATTTCACGAGAGAAACTCTGAAAACACAGAATCCTATTTATAGCTAGCATACATCTTACTACATAAGTAGATGTCAATCTAAAAAAGAAAAGAAAAGATAAAGGGTGACATTCTAGAAACATCCTCTCCCCAGGTAAAGAAAACAAAAAAACGAACATGTTTCACGTTTTGTTGTGAATGGCTCTCCACTGCAGGATTAAAACTTACTTGTAATGTTTTAATATAGCCCCAGCATCTGGCACAGCCTTCAGCTTCTTGCACAACTTCTTGCCCTCCCTAAACAAAGATAAGGGTTAGAGAGAAAATTCTGAATCGCACAAGGTTCCACCTTGCTCATAAATGTTAACATACAATCCCATATACTAGGTAAGGGGTGGCCAAGCTGCGGCTCGTAAGCTGCATGCGGCTCTTCACGTGTTAAAGTGCGACTCCCCCGCCTCCCTCCCGGTCACGCGAGCACTTCCCCAAAAAGAGAAATGGAACGCGTTTTAAATCGAAAGACAGGTTGCGGTTTGGTAGTCTTGTGCTACTGCTGCCTTGCATACAGTTGGACTGCTTTTGAATCGGATAAACTGAAAGTAGTTCAAGTTTCGTTTATTGCTCTAAACAAAGTTTGACGTCACCCCCTCCCCCGCAGCTCTTGGAAGTTTCGTAGTTTTGTTTGGGGCTCTAAGGCCAGGTCAGCCTGGCCACCTCTGCACTAGGTGTTCCTCCGAACATCAGCCAAAATGTTTGTCTAAAATCAATGCACTGCACAGAAATATCTCAATAAATGGTTATCCTATTTAAATAGCGTTTTGGATAACAAAGTGTTTAATTAAACTTGCATAATTATTATTTTAATTAGGGAAGACAAACATAGTTTCAATAATAAACTTCACAAATATCATTAAAAACAATGAAATCAGTCAATTTTAGAAAGGTTTGGAGTGCATGCCTCATTTTTCTGGATCCCAAAAATGCGTCAAATGCTAAGGCACCTGCACAATTTTTCCGTCACTTATCGCCCACCTTATCACTCCACTAGCCCCATAAGGCAAACAATAAGTTTTGTGCACCACCACCCATCCCACCACTCTAAGCTCCAAGTCTTTCTAAGATAAACTGATCTAGGGATTTTCAATGATTCTGAGCAAGTTTATAGTTGGAACTTTGTGTTCATTTTTACCAACTAAAAATCTTTATTATTCAAGATTAAGACCTTCATTACTTGAAACACTAAGTACCAAACTAAATTGGCCCCCTGGCACAGAAAATTTGGCAGATGTTCAGTGAAACACTCGGTATAAGTACAAGGTACCACATACAAGTTATTTCATACAACTTAAATTTGATGACCAAAAGCAACATGCACCAGACAAGGCTTCATATTAGTCACTTATAAATTCTGTGCCGCAGTTTTGTCAACTCTTTCCTGACCACGGGTAAAGTGGCAATTTTCCAAGCTCCGTGCAAATGCTTTTATTTTTCTAACTAATTTGTATGTGGAGCAATATGACACATCAAAATGTGTTCAATAAGTTGTTCTTTCAAAAGAAACAGAGGGAAATATAATGTGAGAAAAAGATTTTAAAATTTTATTTCTTGAAAACACAATGTACGTGCAGAAGTTGTATAAATGCCGAAACTTCTACAGCTATGTCAAAGTAAACGACAAATAAATACAAATTTTTAATATACAAAATGTGCCCCACACCTATGGCTATTACTTCTGAAAGTTAGTGTACTCCAACTGACGTTGTTTATTTTTGGTTCGTCGGAGAGTTAGCCAACGCAACACGTGTGCTTTTCAACCAACGCCTATAAGGAATGCTTACATAGCTAAAACAGAAATAGTACACCTCACATCCTGAGCAGACTGCTTCCTTTGTGTTCTACCTTGGTTTCACCAATGCAGCTGGATTGCAGTTCCTTCATATTCAGCATTTTTGTCCGCCGTGTTGGCTCATAAAACGTGCTTGCCTGCTCAGGACAGCATTGGAAATTATAGTGATGCTTACCAACAACCATCTGCTAAGCGACGTCTATAACATCATTTAAAGTGACTCCAGAACTCTTGAGGACTAAAACAATATGCCACAATACAGTTGAAATATGTAAATAATGCCATCTTTGTTATGAAGACTGATGCAAGCAGTTAGCCATTTTAGACAAGTGCAACCACCATTCCCAGGAATGTTTTTGACAGCCCACCAGCTTGTGATAAAGGTCAAACCTACATTTAAATTGAAACTACAGTTCTTTGGGCATCCCCGAGATTGTGGAACATAATTCTCTGCACAAAATTTAATGTCTTGACGGCGCTTGGAAACACTCGATTACCGGTCATCGATGGCCTATGGGTGCGGTCAGGAAAGAGTTAACTTTAGAATGTTTAGTCTTATAGTGACAGATTCTTAATAATATTTCAGCTTTAATATTCAACATCTTTTGTTTGTATTGCACACAATACAACATGCTAAACACATTGTTGGGGTGCTATATTTAATATAGAAACAATCAAATTCAATTAAATTAATCATAAAGGGACTATTGGGCACACTAGACTAGTAAACATAAATATGAAATAAAAAAAAATATTCATACATAAGCTTTCCTCCATTGCAACAGCATAAACAAACAAAATCTTCTAGCAATAAATTAAAAAAAATTAAAGCAAATGTTGCCTACCCACTGCAGTCAACGGATGCCAGGGTGGCTTGGCCTTTCAGTTCTAAGGCCACATCACTGCATATTTTCAGAGGTTCCACGGCATCTTTTGCTGCCATATAAAATAAAATCAGGATATCAGACAACATCCATCTTTTGGTTAGGTTTCACTGATCATAGGAACTGAACAGGTACATCTGATAGAAATTTGGGTATTTGGAAAACAAAACAAAACCCCATGTAGGCCTCAAAATGTAGGGTCCAAAAGAAGTGGAGCTTGTCTGGACGTTAGCATAGCAATTGCAAATAATAAAATATGCTATAACTGCATTCATAAACCTTTTTTTATTTTTCTTTCTTTGCCTGCAGCTGATTGGTTTACACTATTCCAATGTTGTCTCAGAGATTATGGTGAGCAACTTCAAACTCCAAAAATGCTACAAAACAGCACCTACAACTTTAGATACCTTTATAAGGTTTTCAGTGCTTTCCCAAGCTCAAGGTAGAAACACCAAAAAACACAAGAATTATAGAGCACCCCTTCCTCTCACCATACAAAATAAAGGCGGCTCTAAAATCCAATTGCTTTCTTTTGGACAATTTTCCGATGAGCATTGCAGAAAGTATGTTATAAAATAGATGTTTCTTTTCAGATTTCACGAGTAGTTAGGAAAAGATAGAAGATGGATCCTAAGTGAGAACTTACAGCTTTTCACTTAGGAAAGATGGGTCCTAAGTGAGAAGCGGTAACGACATAGTACCGTAAAATACCGCAGAAGCGCCCATTTCATTCAAGCGCCCACTTTTAACATTTCCTAAACTTGGGAATTCTGCAAATTACACAATAAGCGCCCGATTTGACTGGACAAGCGCCCATGTCTAGATTAACCTAGTTTTCAGAGAAAGTGGGGTGGACGCTCCTTTGATATTTTACGGTACTCACTTTTTGTTTGCTTTAATAGCAAGCCAAGTAAGATACCTTGGAGCAGTCTTAGTATAATATGTTTCATTATATGATAAGAACAAAATAACATTTATCATTATATCTGGTCACAAAAATATTACAATAATGACAACTCTCAGAATGCAACATCACACACGCTCACCAGAAGCTGATTACAGTTTCTCCTGGGCAAAACTACTCACCGCTTCGTGTGTAGAGGATCATGACATTTTTCTTTGTGCGCAGAAGCTTTTTGTACTGTTTCATGTCAACAATGTCTTCAATTAAATCGCGTCCACTTGATTTCTTGGCATCAGCATGAAGAGTGCATAGTAAAAGCTAGAACAGAAAAGGCAGAAATGGCAAATCATCAGTATACATAGCTTGCATGTGACGCCATTCGCAGACATGCCAGAATTTTATGTGCTGCAAGTGTTCGGTTCGCTGTGTTAGTTCCACACTGCAGAAGTTTAAGTTCGAAGAAACCAGTAAGTAGAAAGAAGTCACTATTTGCAAGCTATATACATAACGGCGACGAGATGTTTTGGTGGCACCACCTCGTGGGCACCCTCCTGTGACGCAGCTGGTAGGATGCAAGCAGACAATGCGTTATGTCAAAGCAATGGAGCGGTTATGTTTGTTTGCATCTATGCCGATTAAAAACAGTTCATTTATTAAAGAAACATGTATGATGTTTTTGTGAGTGATCTTTTTAATGAATAACAGTGCCTCAAAGATGTTTTTTATATAAAAAACTTTAAAATGTTAAAAAACAAGTTAGTTTCACATTACAGCTTGTACGGTGTGCATCAGGGCTATTCACAGCCTCTCTGATTATTGTTTTTTGGGGTCTGTGGAGGCTGCTGTAGAAAAAGGTTTTGCATCCACCAGAGGAAACGACGTGCTGTCTTCTTAGCTGAGCACGCAGGCACAGTCGCATTGCAAAGCGCCGCAGACTTGTCTTAGCTGCATTGCGGTTGCTGATACTGACGCTTCTATCCAAGTGTGACTCGATAGTTGCTGATGAGCAAATGCGTGTCAGAAACCGATGCTTAGCTCTTCCTGCATCGAATATGTGGCAAAGAAGTTTGTCACATCGCGACTTCTGCTAAAAAGAAAAGCAGAAATTTTCACAAATTCTTGAATTGTCAGACACGGCCCAGCAAATTGAGGCAATTGATTTGTTCTATCCAATTTTTACTATAGAATTGTTTACAAATTCAAAATCGCTCACTGTGAAGCACATAATGCATTATGCGCATTTGGGTCTGCAAAATTAAACATACAAACAATAGTAATTCATAGCAGGTGTACTCCTCATTTTTTGGGATGCTGAAGTGTCACCAACTTACTAGATTTAAGACTTCAATCACAAGGGAGTCTCGCACGTTATGCATCAACCGGGTGAATAAACAAGGATTAAGTTGAAACGATTACAGAGGTCAGCCACCACTTCTTCCTGCCAGTTATTTTGAGGAAATGTATGTTTATTGGTTTACAAAATTGAAAAAGAAATCAATTCGGAACTAATAACCGACCAGCACTCACAGAACACATTGCAACCAAGAGGATATACAAAGTCGCTTCCACTAAAGTGTTTGCTACACAAGTAAAATTTTTCTCGAATTTCACTTTCTTATTTTCAATTTGATGACACATTCCTTTCTCAATTTTATTTTGTCCGAATCATGATAAAGAAATGCACCCTATTCGCCGTGGTAGATGATGTAGTAGGATAAAGCGCTGGATATTCTATTTTCATCATCCAGCTTTTTGTACTGGGGTAGAGAACAGCACACCACCATCCGAGCGCTTCGACACCTCAGTGCCAAAAGTGTTTGTTGGCACGACTACACCGCAGTGGCATAGCCAGGAATCTTTTTCGAGGGGGAGCGGGGAAGGGGGGTTGAGGTGGCTGAAATGTCCATGACTTAGGATGCAGAAAGGGGGAGGGGGGTCAAAATGGGTGCTAAAAGCCCCATAAGCCAAGCACCCCCCCCCCCCCTTGCTATACGGACTCAAGCTTCAATAAAATGCCCTACTAAAATATCACTTCACCAAATAAACACAACGTGTGAAACAGGTTTTGCTGCGTGTTACCCAAACAGCGCATGAAGTGAGCCGACGAGCAGAGGGATCCAAGATCTGCACGGTCTGTCCCAGTCTGTCCTACCCGTGACGTCACAAACAATGATGATGACAGCTAGAAAAGCGCCCCTGAAGTTCGCGCGCGCCGCCTTTGCAAGGGTGGTAATCTGTCTTTGTGTATATGTTTATAATAATAAAAATATAATAATAATAATAATAAATCATTATTTGTTTTTTTAAAGGAGAGCCACGGCGCCGTGCATCGCACAGTAGTGGTACACGACCACACGCCGCTCTGGGTTCTTTCGTCACCCTTGCTTCAAGCAGAGGCGAAGAAAGAACCCAGGATCCCTGGGTTCTGAAGCGCGAGCTTTCGCTCCACGCGATTCGAGTTGCAATGAGTTAACACACTCGGCCACTGAGTATGCTACTCAGAACACTCTTTCTAGTGCTTGAAACAGTGTGTGTTGTGTCCACTTTTTTGTTCCTAAGGTCTCGGGAGCTAAGATGTGGAAAGATCACCAGCTCCCCTGCATGTTCTGTTGTTTCTATCACTTTTTAGAGCAGGGGTCTCAAACACGTGGCCCGCGACTTGCTGGGATGTGGCCCGTAGGCAACCGGCTATGAGTCCCGGTTTCCATGTCTCGAGCGCTAGAAATGGCATGCGCCATAGTGATCCCATCTCGTCGATTCATTTTTGCTCGCAACGTAGCTCTGCTCTTTTAACGTATTCACCCTTTGTTTCGCTTATTTTTGCTTCACAGCTTTTTGCCATGTACAAGAATTCCGCTACTAGGCTGCAAGCGCGAGCTCTTCGTTGAAGAATGCATCTTGGCTGCGCAAAGTCTCGATCAGCAGGAACAACTGCAAAAGATAACCCTACAAGCTCAAGATTCTCGACTTTGATATCACCATTACGAGTCAAGTATCTGTTCAGAGTCTTGTAATAAAAACCGCCAGGAAAGCAATAACTGTCAAATTAACAGATTGTTTCTTTTACACATGGTGAGCTTGGTTAATACCTGAGTGAATTGAGCAACGGGAACAACAGTGTACTTGCTCTCTGGTTTTACTCAAAAAGCCAGCACATTGGCGGGGTGGTGTCATTTTAATTGTTATCACATCAGGTCAGGGCCCAAAGTAGTCCTATAAACAAATCAAATCTAAAGGTGTCACTGGCAAAGCTGTGAGGTTAGAAAATGCATGGAGCACGAAATCCCTTATCTTTAAAATCGTTTGACCCCCCTCTTGTGTTGGCCCTTGACCTTTCCGGTCTGGGCTATTCTGGCCCCCACACTCAAATGAGTTTGAGACCACTGCTTTAGAGTGTTTGGAATAATATAAATAGAAGCTGTCAACAAACTCTGATAGGTCAGGGAAATATTCAAAATGGAAATATTCAAAATACAAAATCAGTAAAAAGAAAAACTCATTCCTTTTTTGTTTTTTGTATTTTTAGGAAATATTAGATCCTTAGATTGACAAGGTCGTGTGCCGTGGTTCATTTCGTGGTTAACAAGTTTCGAAAATGAAGTTCCCGGATCTTTCAACACGAGCGACCTGAGAAAACGCGCGTAGATATAACCTACTAATTTACAAACAAACAACCCTAGCGAGGTAGGGAGAAACCAGTTCGGTCAGTAAGGCCGGTAAATCGGTTTCCTGGCTTGGCCAGCTTGGCCGGTATCTCACGGAGTTCATCGGACGCTTCACACCCTACGACTGATAAACTCTACAGACAACAACTGCCGCTGCTTTCTCCCGTAACTTAGCGCCGGCGAATTTTCCGAAGCTTTTGGCAAAACATTTTCTCAATTAAGGCGAATTACTGGAGTAGAAGAACTTACCAGCACAAGCAGTAAGCCCTTGTCAAACACACGCCAACTCACGGAGACCGCCATGATGTCCGACGGTTCTGGATGGATACGGATGGCTGGCAGTGCTGGCAAGCCAGCCAGGGTTAAAAGATCAGATCACGGTGTAGATCAGATTCAAAATGATTCGATTCACTTTGAATCTTACAAAAATGTACGAAATAATGTTTAAATACATTATTGAAGAGTACATATTTACTTAACTGTTTATTCAGAAGTTTAAGAGTTCTGTTCATTATCAAACTCCAGCAGCTTGAGCAGCTTCGTTTCGTTTTCCTATTTCTGCCAGTAGGGGATGTCTTATCGCCCATCAATCTAGAGCGCAGGAAGCCAACGGCCGTTCGCGCGCCTCCAATCAAATAGTTTGCGTGTTCGGGCTCCGTTGAACGGGAGGGGTAGGTTTTGTTCTTGTTGGAGGATTCGAATTTGGGCAGGTAGAAAGGTCACTTGTCGAAGTTCCTTTATAATGCAGTCAGAAAGCCGAAATTCGTGACTGATTGTTGCTTTCTTTTTCACGCCTTGTGTAAAGAATGACACTCCAGCTTTTTGGTTTGTTCGGTTCTTCTGACTAGTTCAAACATGAACGTTATCAGGAGCAAGAGCCTGGCTAGAAGCAGTTTCTCGAACTTTTCTTAATTTTGTATTGTTCTACAGCAGCTTCATTCCGTAAGATACAGCGGGGATTAGGGCAATCCTCACTCCCAAACTTTCTAGCCGTAGTTCATGTTGAATTTACCTCATGTTAAATTCTCACGAAAGACGAGCAAAAAACCTTTCTCACCTTGTATTTTTCTTCCGCAGATTTTTCTTCATGGCCGACAAGGAGAATGTGGTAACCAGTTTATTTTATTCCGTCATTTCTTTGTCTTTCTGCATCCGGAAATTCCGTTCTTGTAATCATTTTCTGCTCGGTATGTTTGCGCAGCCGTGCACCTCCAACGCACCTCAGACCACCGCCAAACCACAAGAAGATCGGAAGCCGTCCGAGGCCTCCAGCAAAAGGTGAGCTTTCTAGGTATTTTCTGCGTCACGTGCCAGCCTGTGAATGTTTGTGGTTTCAAATCCCGGCCGAGGTGCCCTCGACGTGATGATGCACTCAGTGTGTCAGACAATCCCCCAGAATCGCATTCCATCAGTCCTTTATGCAGCACAAGTCATTTTCATCCTAGGAGGCAATCGAGCAGAATGTGTCAAAGGGGCATATGACAATGTGAATCAGGAAATACAATGGAACCAACTGAAGGGATATGGACTAGAGGAAACCATGGTTAAGTTTCTAGAACGGGTTTATACGGAGAATAGGGTAGTTATAACATGGGAAGCCGAAACTACAAGACCAGCAGCAATAAAAAGAGGTCTTAGACAGGGTTGCCCATTGTCTCCCCTGCTCTTTATGATATACCTCAGTGAGATGGAAAAAAGGTTAGGACAGTGCAACCTAGGTTTTGACTTGACTTACATGGAGGAAGGACACAAAGTAAATCAAGTATTGCCAGGGTTAATGTATGCAGGTGACATTGTACTCGTATCAGAAAGTCGTGAGACAATGCAGGAACTGATTAGGATTTGCAGCAGGGAAGGGGACAATTTAGGACTAAAATTTAGTAGGGACAAGTCTGGTATAATAGTTTTCAACGACGAGAAGGGGGAACCCCTGGAGATACAGGACACATTGATAGAACACGTAGAAAAGTACAAATATCTGGGAGTATGGTTAAGTGAAGGTAGACGGTATCTAAAAGACCATGAAGATATTGTAATAAAGAAGGGGAAACGAGATTCGGCTATCATGAAACACAGGGCGCTGTGGAACTATAATAGATATGAAGTCATTAGGGGTGTATGGAAGGGAGTCATGGTGCCAGGGCTGTCATTTGGGAATGCGGTATCGTGTATGAGGTCAGAAATCCAGGCAGGTTTAGAGATGAACTGAATCAGAGTAGCGATGTGGGCGAGTTGGTTCATGCTTAGAAATAAAGGAAACAGCGCGCAAACGACAAGGACGGGAGGACTCGTCCTGTGTACTCCTTTTCCTCCCGTCCTTGTCGTTTGCGCGCTGTTTCCTTTATTTCTAAGGTTTAGAGACACAGAAAAGGAGTATGGGTAGGTTGGCATTGGGGGCACATGGGAATACACCAAATGAGGGAGTACAGGGGGATATGGGTTGGGCATCTTTCGAGAGTAGAGAAGCGACCAGTAAAGTAAAATTTGAACAAAGACTAGCTGAAATTGAGGATACACGGTGGGCAGCGAAAGTGTACAAGTATCTATGTATGAAAAGTCTAAACACTAAGTGGACAAACCGAACCCGCAAGCTGAGATTTATATACATTCAACGAGATGGAGCCGATCAGACCATATCAGTAGAAAAGGGAGTAAAGGAAACAGAGAAGAGAGAATGCAGGGGAAATCAGCTTTAACAACATACAGGGCACAAAAGCATGAAATAAAGAAAAACAGCTGTATGATAATTCAGTGGGGAGCTCTTTGCTGTTTGAAGCTAGAACGGGGTGCTAAGAACAAAAACGTACAGGGCTAAATTCCAGGAAGTAGACACTCTGTGCGACATATGCAGCCGCGAAAGGGAAACTATAGAACATGTAATTTTAAGGTGCACAGGGCTTCGTCCCACCCTCTTGGGGGGATGACTACGGATTTGGAGGGGGCACTGGGTTTTCCGGACATGGATGGACGAATGGATAGGGAAAGAATTGCGGTAACTAAGAGGAGATTGGAAGATTGGTGGAAGAGATCTAGGGAAGGATAAGGAGAAGAAAAAAAAATACAGATAAAATAAATCCACTTGAAAAGAGAGGGGGGGGTCTGCTATAACAAAATTCATACAAGTAAAAAGAAAAAGATGACGAAATGTTAGGCTAGGTGGCGCAAGCTGCCGCCTGCTACAAAGGGTATAGCCATTACCATCCATCCAGCCATACAGGGTTTTCAGTGATGAACAAAACAAGCAGCCAGACTTTTGGGCAGAGTGCATAGATTTTTTGTTGGCCATTGCTTTTGCTCAGTTCTGAAGACTGCAATGAGTAGCACATACTTCAAAAGTCTTTGCGGTCTAACTACAATGTGTCCAGAAATTGACTCGTACTGGATTGACATGCCTTCCTGATTTCTTCAATGAGAAAAGTGAGCATTTGTTCCTCAAATATATGAAATATCTGTTAAAAGAATCGCTACCGCATCTGTGACTACCTAATAGACTTGTTACAAAACCTACAGCACCATGATGGCAGGGGATTTTGGGAACCCTCGGTACAGATCATGCGCTTTCTCGTTGCGCCTTAGCGACTGCTGCCGCCATCTCGCTCATCTGCCAGGTCGTCGCATGTCGTTGGTGGCATACCGTATCTGTTGCAGCGTAAACGTATCGCGACAGGTGAAGCTATTCACTTATCTAAATATGTTCTTTGTCGTCACTTTCCTTTACGTCTTGCAGCGTCACCGTATCTAGTTATTTTTCACCGCAGCCGTGGCAGGGTTCGACTAGGTTCGACAAAGCTTTGGTGCAGCAGACGACCGAGCCAGTTTGATAGAGAGGGATGAGAAAAGTGCAGTCTTTCAAGTTGGCCAACGCTACACCCTCTCCCCCATTTCTGTGCGCTCGTCGCTTGTCTGACTTGGCTGCTTGAACGTTGTTGCCTTGGTAACCTGCACCTGCTCGCGTATATCACATGGTAGTGGGAGGGAAGACGAATAATGGAAGTACTGAAGACTCCCGTTATTTGCAAAGCATGGCACGTGCGGGCTTTTTGGATATTTGCAAAGGGTCTATTGAGATGCCTTGCCCGTACGTCCGGGAATTACTTGAAACCTACATGTCGATACACGTTCAACTGTTTTATCGAGGATGAGGATGCATGTGGGCCCTAAGGTGCCGAAGATACGAGCCAAGCTATCCCACAGGGGGAGCCCCTGTGGGGTAGCTTGGCTGTACAATGGGTGATGCACCAAAAGACATGCAACAGGTGTCTAGATCAGCTTTTGTGCGTTTTCCGCCTGCCCGATCCATCTAAGTGTGTGTATAGGCATCTTGAGAAGGGAAAACTAGACGCTGTTGGACCACAATCGCCAGTGCAGAAAAGACACCATGGAGACTTGTTATTGGAAGATTCCTTTCTATTATTGTAAGAGGAACACGGGAGATTCATTAAGTAGTCTAGTTCATGTTCAAATCATCTTCCCATTCAAACGACTGTCTGCACGTTCAAACGGCAGCGATCCGTGGACCACTTCAACGTTTCATGCGCTGTCAACGTGGTAGTTGCGATGCGGAGTAATTGTAGGCCTCCAAAGCCATGTAGACTTGCAGGGTGTCTGAGGTAAATTGATTCGGTGTGAACAGTGGATCCAAGGTGATGTTGTCCATTGTAACTGGTGGCAAGCGCCGATCTGTTATGTCTGATTCCGCTTGCAATTTTCAGTTGCGACGTCGAGCATTGCGGTTTCCGTCCATGCTTCTTTTGCAGCACTGAGCAACATCGCAACTGAAAATTGCGAACAGAATTGTACATATGTGTAAACCTTTAAAACCCATTTTTTGCGGCACTTGTGCAGATAGATCGCTGTGTGCCATATCAGTCATATGATGTTTTGCAATGTCAATGTGACAAGTTTTGTCGATTTCGCTGAGGTCACCGAAGTTGTCGGATGTCGCTAGGAAGGGGAAAATTTACAACCCCAATGTGAAAAAGAGCTCAGGAACTCTTGCCGGCAACATTACATCATCCCGTAGGTCTGTTGACAGGGGATGCCGTGCTCCTAGCCCTTACCTCGTCGTGCATGTGTGGCACAGCTAGGTGCACACTAGTTTGTTAGCAAACATGAGTTGGTGCATAGTGCAACATGCTAACAGCTGTTAGCATCCATTATCGGGCGGTAGCTTGCACCACCTATCATAGAAACTAAAAACCAGAAGTATGGCAACTCTCTTCTGAGCCTACAGCTGTATCTAAGGCAGGGGTGGCCAGACTGGCATGTCCCAAGAGCTGCAAACATAAGTTTCCATAGGGCCACCCGGGTGTGTGTATATGGGGTGGGGTTTCCACCCCTCCCTACATACAAACACACTCAAGTGTTTTCTTCGCTGCCGTTCTACTTTTTCTGTATTTATATCTTGCACATCCATGTTGAACTTTGCTGAAATATGATAGATACGATTTCACAGTATTGTATTGGTTTCATTAACTTGCCAATGTTAGACACCCAGACCTTGGAAATCAAAGGCTTCTCTAAATCTAACAAAGAATCGGGCCTAATTACTTTGATTAACATATAGAAATTTTTCAGTTTGATGCGCACACGAATGCGCTCAGCAACGAGGGTAGAGAATTGATCACACAAAACCTGACAGCCACTGCCATGGCCGACTCTAGGGGTGGGGCGACCTGGGCGGTTGCCCAGGGCACTATCCAAAGGGAGGTGCTGCCTCCCTTTAGCTTTTTTTATTTATTTGAATACTGTTCTCGTCTGGCAAAACGCTCGCGTTAGGCACCTACTCGCATGTTTACTAACCACATTGTGTAAGGCTGGCCCTGCCTATGGAAGGGAGGCATGTTACTGGATCAATATAATGCTCACATGTAATCTTCTTTGCCTTTGTGATGAGTACTGTCTATTTTCATGTGATCATTGAGTGCACTGTGGCCTCAGCTTTAGTCATTATTTGTATATATATTTTGTTCAACCAGTCACTTGCTGGGTAGTTTCTATGAATAACGCATGATTCCTGGCTCGAACACTTTAGAATTTTCACCAAACTACGAGAACTTGATTTACACCCACGAAAAGCCGTGGCTCACGAGCTGCAGTTTGGCCATCCCTGCCCTGAGGCATGGTTGTACTTGATCAAGCGTTGGTAGAAAGTTCCTGTTGACTGTAACTATACTCCGTTTCACCTAATGTTGTACCGCAGCGAAGGCTAGGAGCGCGAGCTCATAGCGTTGGCAGCTGCCCTTAATGCACGAGAGCTTGTGCTGCCGAGATCTGCCCCAGAGCAAGGAGCTCGCGCTTGTAGCTTTTTCTGCGGTACATGATAAGGTGAAACAGAGTATAGAAACTTCCTTTCTTGAGCGCTCTTTTTTTTTTTTTTCAACAAAGTGGATTTTTAGTTTGACAAAGAAGCGTAGGCTGACTGGCACTGGAAGCACATAGAAAGACACCAAATGACGGTGTAGAGGGGGACATAGGCTGGTTGTCATTTGAGAGCAGGGAGGCAACTAGTAAGTTGACATTTGAACAAAGGTTGACCAAAATAGATGATACGTGGTGGGCAAGGAAGGTATTTAAGTATTTATACATGAAAGTTTAAACACAAAATGGACAAACTGATTTTAAAAGCTTGCATTTAAATACCTACACACTAGTGATGGGGCTGAGCAGACTACTTCAGTGGAGAAGGGAGTGAAAGAGGCAGAAAGAAAAGTGTGAGAGGTAAGAATACAGGACAAAATTCGCTCTAACAATGTACAGGTCACAAAAACAGGAGATAGGAAAGGGAAAGGCATTTGACAGTTCACTGGGAAGTTCTTTACTGTTTGAGGCAAGAACGGGAGTTTTGAGGACGAGGGCATATAGGGCTAAGTTTCAGGTGGTAGACACATTATGTGCTGCCTGCCATAATGAGAGTGAAACACTTGAGAACTTTGTTTTGAAGTGCACGGGGCTTCGTCCTACCCTCCAGAGGGGTAACAGACTTGGCCGGGGCCCTAGGTTTTTGCTGACGACGATGAAAGGATGGAGAAGAGGAGTACAGTCACAAAGAGGCGATTAGAAGATTGGTGGAAATTATCTAGGGAAAATTGAATGATGCACAACTAACTAGCACAGTTGGGGGACAGGCGGGACAGAGGGAAAATTGGGACTCCCTTCCTCGTGGCTCCAGCCCAAAGTCTCAATCCTAACGTAACGTCGACAAGGTTTAACCGAAAGAAAATTGCCGACTCCCTCGCTGGGGTGACGTTTGTAGTGTTTTTGCCTGATCTCCCAAAGGTCATCCTGTTGATATCCCACACTACCTGGTAATAACCAGGGGAGGGAATTGGCTTGTGAAGGGCGGAGGAATCAAATGTTTGTCTTTTTTAGACTTGGGCTAGGTGGTGCAAGCTACTGCCCGCTACAAAGGGTATAGCCAGCAACATCCATGCATTTAGGAACGGGACATGAAACATAGTCTTTTTTAAGATTGACTTGCACCCCCGGCATGTATGCTAATAGTGTATCATTTGCTTATAGGCATCAGTCTTGTGCATGTGCTGTTGGTGCCCCTGAACAGGAGTGCTTTTTGGTCCTAGTGCTCCTGGTGGCAAACATGAAACGAGTCATTTTTCTAGGTCTGCCCCAGAGTGGTCACTAAGCGACTTTGAAATTGGGAGACCCTTGGGCAAGGGCAAGTTTGGCAATGTGTACCTGGCTAGAGAGAAGAAGAGCAAATTGGCCATTGCCCTCAAGGTGGGTAGCCACATTTCTTTTCACCATATCATTATTTCATGTTCACATGTTTTTTTGTTTCTTGGGTGTTTACATTTTCCAAGATGCAGGGCTTCAGCTTCCTTGCTTGCTGACGAGGGACCCCTAAACACTATCTGACTGATTGCAAACAGCGCTGTGCAAGCCTCAGGCGGGAGAGAGAGGAAAGCCCATTGTGTGCGAATTTAAAGTGGCAAGCTAATCTCCGATGGCAATAAATGTGATGTTTGGGGTCCATAAAAGAGGGTTCGCATTATGCTCTCAATTCTCTACCTTTGGTAACGCTGCACGCAACTAGTGAGATGGAGTAAAGGAGACCTTGGGTTGGTAGCTTCTATTTAGTCTTAGTTTCAAAAAATGCTTCCCCATTGGTGCTAGGTCTCTTATCCAAAAGCAGGCCACCATTCCGCTCCTTTGGAGGTTTCTTTTCTTAGTTACTCCTGCCAGCTTCTACTATCGCCCTTGGATTGGACAGCTTGCAAGCTTATTTTTCGTGTTGTGTAATTTTGCAAGGAAGAAAAAAAGAGAACGGAAAAGACAAGCACAGGCATCTACACTCTTTTGTCATCCTCTATGTTTTTTATTCTTTCCGAGCACCACCTCCTCAACACATGGTAGTAACCGTAATGTCCTCCTGAGACAACTGTCAAACGCGTATGACCTTCGGTTAATTCTTGCGAATGAAATCGGCCATTGTAAGCGCGAGTCTCATTTTGGTGCTCGCTCTTTCTCAGGTAATGTTCAAGTCACAGCTTGAGGCAAACTACGTGAAGCATCAGCTACGCAGGGAGATTGAAATCCAGTCGCACCTGAGGTCAGTCTTCAAGACGCATCCCTGCGCGGCCTGCCTGAAGCATTAGTTTTTCCATGCTTAGAATTGACGCGCATCTGTTTTCTCCACAGGCATCCACATGTCCTTCGGCTATTTGGGTACTTCCACGATGACGTCAGGGTCTACCTGATCCTGGAATATGCCCCGGGAGGTGAGCTTTTCAAGGAGCTGACGAAGGAAAAGAAGCTTGACGACAAGAAAGCAGCCACGGTGCGTTGTTCGTTTAAATAATTCGGTATGCACTTATCTTGGCACCCCAGAGCCACAGTCCTACAAAAGGTGCAGTGTTTGCTGCACACATGATGACATGATTATCTGCGGACACAGCCTCGAGCATGTTCGAAGCATGTTTGCTACAAACGTATGTGAGCTTTGCACGTGTCTACAAGAAACGTGCCATGGAGAGTGTGACCATGGCTCAAGGATCGTGTGAATGCCTTCTAGGTTCATTCGCAGCACAAAAATGACGGGGTTCGCGTAATCCTTTTACCAAACATTGATCTGTGCTTGGATGCTCGGTTTAAGGCTGCGGTCCCACGGCGGCCATGACATACGACGCTTTCCGCGCGTTTTTGAAATGCGATTGTGGCGTGTTCAAGCTTGCTAAAATTATGTGTTATATATCATCTTGTAGTGTACAACATTATCTTTCTTTTGATGTATGATTTGTTTTCCTAATGCAAAAAGCTAATTCAGTGGGCACCCGCGAATATTGGCCTTTTCGGCAAAACATGGTTTCGTAATACAGTGGTGCAGGGTTCACTATTGAAGCAATTTCTTTCAAATCTTAGAATGTTATAGAAAAAGAGTGCGTTCATTGTCTACAGAAGCCCTTTTTTAGTTTTTTAGTTTATTTTGACAGATATTCAATTTAGAAACACTGACTTCGCGGAAGCACATTCAGTCGCGAATTTTTTGGCACCTACCCGGTCATTTTATTTGAAACTTTTTACATGTGTTTGCAATTACAGTCGAAAGAGCTACGCTAAATTTCATCGTAATATGACCTAAACTTTTTCGGAATGCTCACGTGAAAATTGACAAAAACAGTCAATTTTGGGAAACTTCACTTGGTAGTACAGATGTACAGCTCTTAGGGATGGGCATAGTTGAATAAAATTGTAGGCCCGCAAAGAAGAACATATTCTGCTTTGCATACAGAGGCCCTTTTTCTAAATTTCAACTTGGATTGTTTATAAAAAAAGTTTGAATATAGGCCAAATCACGAATTTGTTGATAGTCAAAAACGAGTATTTGGACCCCTTTTGGCAGACATTTAGGCATATATCTTTAGTACAAAATAGAGTTTACTGTCCCAGAACCTCATTATCAGCTCACACTTTCGATGATCGTGCCTGAATATTAAATAAATCATAAAAAGACAGGAATTATAAATTGGAGGTCGTGTTGCGCCCTCTCTGTGATGGCGGTCGAAACGTGACTATGCGAAGTTCAGGAATACATCAAGGATGGCGCTGCTTGCAGCTGTGGTTGCCAGCTTCGGAAACTGGTTGAACACTTGGTTTCGCGCAAAAAAAAAGTGCATAGAAAACCCGGCCTTGTAGAATGTGCTTAATTATTACATATAATACGGTACTTTTTGCTGATATAGCGTTTAGGAGGATTTTACGGTCGCTGTTTATATTGTCAAATTATTTTTTATGCGCGGTTCCGCCGGTGCACACTCTGCTGAATACAATCGTTTACGCGATCGATATCGACATTTCAAATCACCAAAATTGCCAGTTCCGTGTCGATACGTGCGCGTGACCCACGTGCTTTTGGTGCGTGTGCGCGTACACGTGTTTGCGGCGTCGTCCTTCGGTTGCTGCGAGTTTTCGTGTATTTATTGTACACTGCTTGCCTTCGTGTGCGCATCCCTCTCATTCTTGTAACTATCCCTGCTTTGTTTGTGTGCCTGGCATGAAGTGTATGTCTGTCTTTTTCTTTTCGTTCGCTGACTAAGCTCGCATCCCTCTCATTCTTGTAACTATCCCTGCTTTGTTTGTGTGCCTGGCATGAAGTGTATGTCTGTCTTTTTCTTTTCGTTCGCTGACTAAGCTCGTGTAAGTATCCTTCCTGCTGGCTGCAGTTCGTGTTTGCGTCTTGTCTGTGTCGCTTTGATTACAGTTCAGGTCGCCTGTTTATGGGGGGCGGAAAGCGGTGGGCGTCGCGCCGGCACAAGACGCCCAACTTTCGACAAAAACGCGGAGCGCGTTGTTGTTCTGCAGCGTAAAAAAAGAAAATAAACAAGGCACAAACTTTATTTATTAATTTTTTCTAAACTTTTACAAATTAAAAAAAAAGTTTTTTATTAAAAAAAATTACTTTTTTTTTTTTTGAGGTGGGCTGAACGGAATAGAAAAGGTGACGTCGGCTTCTACTGTACACGGTCATAATAACGGGACAAATTTCGTTACATTCTTCTGCTAGAATGATAAGAGCATATATATTTTTGGCCGCGATGCAGCAACAAAGAAATGATTTCCATATTAGCGTTCGAAGAAAGCCTTCAATGCTAGCACTAACCCATAGGATGCAAACGTCTTGAATTATGCTAGCGCCGCCTGGCGTGCGGCGCGTTTGGTGTGGGCGAACTTGCAATCCCCCAGCAGACTCGATGGCAGTTCTGGGCCCGTCAATAATTTGTTTTGTTCGGTATCTCGACGGTTGTTACTGCTTTCGGAGGTTTATCTCATTGTTTTGCGCGCTATTGCGACCGGGGAGAATGGTTGTGCGTTTTATAAAGCTCGTTTCTAAACCGGCGGGTCCATCCGAAATGTCGTGTGCTTCAGGGAGTGACGCCTGTGAGGCTTTACTTTTTTTGACGGTGAGCAGGTGCGATTAAAGATTAAATTGAAAACAATATGATAGATAGTTAAATGGCTAAGGCACGTGTTTTGAGTGGTCCGAAGGATGGCTTACGGCAATAGCAATGAGGCCTCGCCTTTAGGGCGGCTAAACTCACTGAATGGAGCAGGGCGAGCAGGGGGCTCTGATCAAGACGTGGCTTTGTCGCAATACGTTCGAATCGCAGCGTTGCCAAATTGTTATACGATCGCACTCGATAGCAAAATGCTAGAATTGCAACACGGAACTCTCACACGCATTAAATCACCGCTAAGTCGCACACTTTCGCCATTGAGACAATCACGTCGAGTCCGTCAGCTTTAGGAGCGGAAGTTGCGACAGCAATAAAATCCGTGTGCCCCACGTACACGCTTCTGCGACGAGTGCAGCGTCTCCGACGAACATTGCAGTCGGTATCGCTACGGCAGCTTCGCCGGTGTCAGCTGTTTCAGTCGTGCCTCCAAAAACACATTGTCGTTTTCTGACATAAGAAAAAGCAGACAGGCAATTCTTGATGGACAGATGTTTTATTAGATTTTTCAGACATCAGGCTCGCAGGGCTGAGTGCAAAAGGAAAAGAAAGTAACACGCCGGCCGTTCCTGAACTTTGTCAACCTGAACACTGCGCGACCTTACCAAAAGTACACTGCACTAATAAGAAAAAAATTTTTTTTGCCAAGAGAGCAGCATGGAGATATTATTTCGAAATAACACGGAACAAGCGAACGTGCAAGAATGCTACCACTGACCAACCAACCAACTTACTTCACTGTGAACATTGCCCTTACTCGAACTCGTAGCTAAGAAATAATAAAAAAGTAAGAAAACCGCACGCACCAGTTATAACTTGAACTTGAGCCCACCAATGTAGTGGGAAAAATGAGGAACTTGCGGACGTTCGAGGACTCACACTCAAAAAGCACCAACGTTGATCGCGTCAACAAGCACAAAGCACAGCACTAACCAACTCGCTTCACTCACAGGATGAAAACGTGGAACTTCGTATTATTCGGACACAGGTAGAAAAACAATACACACTGCTTGAACTTGAGCAGACACATTGCTAGCATTGCTTGGTCAATGCTAGCCCTAACCGGTTTCACTCACTCACAAAATGGAAACGTGAAACTTTGTATCATTCGGACACGGTTCGAAAAACAACACGCACCGCTTGAACTTGGACACACATAATGAACACTTGAGCGCACACACTGATCACGGGACATAAAAAAGGCCGATTGTCGAGGCCCCGCGAACGCTGAAAAATCACCGTAGGCGAGATAAACCCACGAGCGGTTGCATGCTGCGATGTCGCCTGACGGATGGATGAGCCTTGTTTTCTATAAAAAAAAACTTCGTTTCAGCTTAGGTCCGAGCGCGGCCGATGTTATGAGCCGAAGGGTCAATCAAACAGCGAAAGAGGCACAACGTCATGGCGTGCTCTCTGCAGTTGATAGGACCAGCCGGTATTCGCCGTCTCTCCGTGCGTGCTTCTCCGCCGGCTAGTCATATCAAGTGCAGAGAGCACACCATGACGTTGCGCTTTTTGCGCAGTTTGATTGGCCTTTCGGCTCATAACAACGGCCACGCTCGGACGTAAGGTGAAACGAAGTATAGACGTGCAGGTTTTGCATGGCGACTAGAATGCCACAGCCACGACCAAAGGCCGGCTCACACAGTAGCGACCAGATTAGGGTGATGCCACCTTTGTAGTGCCCGATGCCGACAGCACGCGCTCACGGGGAAAAAACAAGGAAATCGACGAAAACAAAATGTCGCCATAGCACAGTCAGCGCCACAAACGCGTGCAGAGACACGCTCTTTCACGCGCTTTTGAACAAAAATAAAAATAAACGTGTGGGACAAAATGGCGAGATGCCACCACCCTAAGCAAAGCGCACATGAAGGCACCCTAGAGTGCCTCAATGTCCTTCTGTTTAGGGTGATGCCACCCTTTGTAGTACCCGATGCCGACAGCACGCGCTCACGGGTAAAATGCAAAGAAATCGACGAAAACAAAATGTCGCGATAGCACAGTCAGCGCCACAAACGCGTGCAGGGACACGCTCTTTCACGCGCTTCTGAACAAAAAATAAAAATAAACGTGTGGGACAAAATGGCGAGATGCCACCACCCTAAGCAAAGCGCACATGAAGGCACCCTAAGGCACCCTAGACCAGATGCGATACGTGTGACTGCGATTTCATGAGAGCAGATCAGACGCCAAGTATTTTTAGGGGTGTTCTTTTTTATACATATACAGGCTCTGCGTTCACTGCACTGGCACGCGCAGTAAGCGCAGCACTCGTGTGTGTATAAAAAAGAACACTTCTAAATGCATTGGGCGTCTCATGAGCTCGCATGAAGTCAATCACACGTATCGCAGCTGGTAGCTACTATGCAAACTAGCCTTGACACTTCATCGAGATGGTGGTACTTCGAGCTTTTTGCACCTCACAGCAGGGCGACGTGCAGTAAGCCCACGACGGCGTCCATGCCAACCGCGCTCCAGTGGACCAAGTCCTGCCGTCCTCTGCCAGCATACCGCCTGATAGAAATGGTTGTTATAATTTGATCAAACTGCGCAAGCCTCTTATGATTCCATGATTTCAGTAAAGCTAGAACAACTTACCTAGCATACATGTCAAATCGCACTTTCGTCCGCCGCACCACGAAAGGTCGATGGATCTCCACTGGCATGGTGACACCTAGAACGATCGATACAGTAACGAAATTAGTGGCAAATTGTCGAACCGGCGAAGTTCCGCACTTACTGCTTCCGCAGTGAGCGATCCAGTGGTTCACCCTGTTGACTGTTTGCCAGCTTCTACCGCGTCGGTGATGCAGCGCAATGGGAGGCAGCGTCAGTATCACCACCTTCTCCGCATGAAGTGTAAGCCATCCCAGTATGATGGCCAGGTCGGAGATGAGGCTGCACGCGTCACATTCGCCCCGCAAATCGTTGGTCCCGATCATCAGGATTACGCGCGGGGCGATAGGCGCCTCCATCACCACATCAAGCAGCTGGCTTGCTGTGGCCCCGCTCACCAACGTAGAGCTCACTGCGACAGAAAAGGACGTTCAAAACAAGGATATGTCATGATATGGAATGAAAAAAAAAAAACAGATACACACACAGAGGAGGACGGCATACATGCATTAGGCAAGCCTACGAATTATGAATCCCGGAGAAAAGGTCACCGGAGTAAAGCTCACCGGAAACCCGGCGGATGCGGAGAAAAGCTCACCAGAATTTTGATAGGTGCGGAGAAAAGCTCACCCACGATTCTGCGAACCGATCTAACAATTTTTCTTCACAGCCTGTCGCTCCGTGACAGAACGTTCAGAATTGGGTGCACACATTTCATTGACGCCGTTCAATCAAGGCCATTTCATCAAACGTCGTTTCATCGAAGCCGTTTCATATAACGCCGTTTTATCGAACAGTATGGTTTCTGGCCGGATTGTTTCTCGCCTTTGTAAATAGTTTTTTTTTTTTTGCATAAAAACTAACAATATTCTGCTCCGTTTTCTTTTTTTTTTTTTTTTTGCTTTGCTTTGTGATAACCAATGACCTCTTTCGGTGATGTAGACCAAGACGGACTTGTCACTTTTTGGGGGCTGTCTCCATGTGGAAGTAAGCAGCTTAGAAAAAAGACGCGTCGACAACTTTGTTTGTTGTTCTCATGCATTCTGCAAAACTGTGGACTCTTCTGCTTCTTCATTTTTTTCTTAGAAAGTAAGCCAGTCTTCTGATGAAAACACTGTGAGTGCGCAGGCGAACTGGTGGTAGATAATCATGGCGTTTTTTAAACCTAAGACTGGTGCAGAAAATTAAAAAAAAAAACATTTAGTCTAAGGAACGGACACAGAAGGGAACGTCTGGGGTTGAACGAGAACACTTCAACATTGTAAAACCCGAGACGTAGGACAAAAAAAGAAGAAAAAAAGGGGACAACACAGACACAGACCTGTGTCTGTGTTGTCCCCTTTTTCTTCTTTTTTTGTCCTACGTCTCGGGTTTTACAATGTTGAAAGTTCACCAGCTCGCTTGCATCTTCTCTGTAATTTCTATATTTGAGAACACTTGATTTTAGAAATACTTATACGAATATGAAAACAAAAAAGCGCAGAATGAGCGGAAAGCAAAGTGCGACATATAAACAGAAAAAGAAATCAAGGCCCAGAGTAGGGCCGCGAATATTGAATTTCAAGTATTGATTGTTAGATTTCGTAGGTGACCTTTTCCCCGCACTCGTCAAAAGGCAGATGAGCTTTTCTCCGCATCCATCGGTTTTGACGTGAGCTTTTCTCCGCCGCCCACGAATTATACGTACCAATTTGTTGTCGCCTTAGTCCGGAGCAGTGTTCCGCTAAACGCAACAACATCGAGTCGCCGATCAGTTGGTAGCCATTTAGCGACGCTGGGCCGTTGGAGAAGATCATGTCTGCGACAGATACAAAGTTTGTAACACTGTGCACGAATTAAAAAAATCTAAACTCTTACGAAAAATAAATCTTGCTACTCACCTCCCAATTCACGCTCGAGGAAGAAACACATAGACCTCCAACTAGAAACTAAATGTATCCATCGTATTTTGTTTATATAGGTGAAGGGAAGGGAAAAGGGCGAGAAGGTGAAAAGTCGAGAACAAAGAAACACCTCCCAAGCTTTCGAGTGCTTCTAAACACACAGACGGCAGCCTTAGAGGCTGTTAGGAAATAGACAAGACTACACAAGACAGAAACCCAATACGTCCATCTATTCTTTTTGTGTGTATGTTTTCCTTCTAACTAATAGGAATATTTTACTTTCTACGAAAAAGCTCGAGAGATTGCGCGCAGTACTGTGAAAGCCACTTGTGAGAGGGGGAGGAAAGTCGCTTTTGTAGAAATGTTGAGTGACGGGCTAATCTTCGAGGGGCACACTAGCGACCAGGATACGACGTGGCGACACACAAAAGGGGACCCTCTTCTAATCCTCCCCTCATCTTCACCTGCTTGTGTAAAGGTGCGTTCACACCGGCGATGCGATCTTGTCGCGCGATAACTTTTATTGCAAAAGCGACCATCGCGGGCAAAAAGCGACGCGATTTGAGCAGTCGCTTGCTGACCCGACTTTTTGATCGTGGATCGGCTGAGCCAATAGGGAATTGTAGTAGACCGTTTTTCTCCTCCGCTACGGTATCCCTGAAGAAAATAGGGAGTTTTCGTAGATCGTTTCCGCTGTCCCGCAACGCTCTCCGCAACCAGCTACGCTAGCCGGAACTCTACAGTCAAGGCCATCGGCGCGCCGGCGCAGTAGCGGCTGCTTCGTTGCGGAGGGCTTAGCGGAGGGGGAAACGCGGTCTACGAAAACTCCCTAGTGCCGCAGCTGCGCATGCGCGCCGCCAGCCTTATCTGCATAGTTCAAGGTCTTGTGGCGGATTACGGAGCGCTATCCGGGTGCTTAGCGGGCTGCGGAAACGGTCTACTACAATTCCCCAATCAACGGCGTTCGGAGCGAGAGTTTTCGAGAAACGACTCGCCAACGAAAGCGTTGGACTCGCTCATCGCGCACGCCGGTGTGACCATCTAATCTTTTTGCGATGCCATCTAGTCGCGTCGCGCGACTGCTTACATCGCCGGTGGGAATGCGCTCACCCCTGTACCTTTGGCATTACTGCGCGCTGACAGTGCGGTGGAAGCCGCACGCTCCTTAGACCACTCAACCGAAGCCTGGCGACACGTGGTCACCCCCTCTCCGCATACTCACGGGAGAGAGAGAGGTCAGGTGATAAAAGGCAGGCAAGTGATTGGTCCGGCGAACACGTAGCTCGCATTGGGATGCGGAGCGCGACTCGTAAAACGCGTTCTAGTAGACCGTTTTGGGCACCGGCTCCGAGTGTTGTGTAACCGCAGGACAACGTCAAACACATGTGTGCTCACGTTTATGCGTCCGGATCTAGCATCTGATACAGTGTCGACTAGGATGTTTCTTTTGGCCGTGACTTTCTACAAAAAAAAAAACAAAAAAAGCCGTGGTACTTTTTTGCTTTGCGCCCTGAATGAAAGCTGACCGCGTTCTGGCGATGATTCAAGCGACCAGTTGTGTCCCCCGGCTCCCCGGACCCTTTTTCCTCATTTTCCTCCAGTTCCGTGTCATTTTTCTTTTATAGACGTGATGGCCGTAGGTTTGCAGCCGGAGGAATATTTGTTCGATGCAGGACGGTCCATTCGTCACATGACGATTCATCACAGGCCGACTGGTAACAGGCCCGCTCCTTACAGCGGAACATGCGTCAAGGAGAATTCGTCACAAGGGCAACCACAATAGTTCGTCCTCTAGAAAATGCTTTTTTTTGTTTGTTTTTTGAGTGGGGTTAGGGGGTGGGGGGAGGGGTCAACCTGGCAAAGCCCCTACAAGGTCAGCATTGCTAATCGATCGATGGTGAACAAGCTGAAAGAAACGTAGCTCCGGGTTCAGTTCTGATCGAGGAATGCTGCGGTTACCTGGGCACGATTATTTTCGAACGCGTACTTCATTCTGAAAGATGGAGGTAATCGCAACGGTGAGAAGGAACAATGCACTGTGTTTTCGGAGTTGTCTCAAAAGATCGCAACCCAAAGCAAAAATAACGTCTCATACAGCCAGTCTTGTACGCGTTACTGAAAAAAAAAATTACCGATTACAATTACAATCACTTTATTGAAAAATGTGACTGATTACGAAGATTCGCCCTCTAAGGGACGTGCCTCCGTCGCTGCACCCGATGATTAGATGTTTCGAGAAATGTCAAGTTTGCGTTTTCTGTTTTTTTAGGTCTCGTACCTTCAGAAGCTACATAAAAAAAAATGAAAATGAAAGAAATAATGGGAAACAAAAATAAAGTTTTTTTTTCTTATTAGTTCCGCTACTCCGTTGAAAAACGAAGTCTAATAAATTAAAATTAGTATTATAACATTGCTGTCCTCGCCTATTATTTATACTGGTCAACCAGGCGGTGTTCGATGAAACAGCTCCGATGAAATGTCCGGACCCAGTAATACCTCACAGCCACTCGTGATCAGAGGTCCCAACACATCTGGCAAATTGAATGTAACGTTACCACTATACAGAGGGAACAACATCGCTTCCGTTAGTATTATTATTATTATTGTTATTACTATTATCACGGTTATAGCTATTACAAACACTCTAAATTCACTACGTTAGACGCCACCATCTTGTTGTAGGATTTTTTTATTGTGCCCATTTCGTTTACACTAGATCTTACTGGTGTTTCATCGTAATTCGGGCATTGAAAGAACTTTTGCTGCCGATCCTACCATTTTTTTTACCCTTTCGCAGCAAAGGGATATTATGATGGCATTACACACGAAATAAGAATGTAGCCACACCGTCCCAATCTCAAACTACAGCACAATGGCCTGACACAGGTGTAGTGCAGCAGTACGATGAGCAGGTTTGTATTTTCAAAAACCCCATGAAGCTATCCGGTGGTAAAAATAAAAGAACCGCCCATGGCCAGTGCGTACAAGAAAAGGCAGTGGTGACAGGAAGCGCAGGGCGTCTCTTTCGTACGGCCGGCACCCAGGGCGCACTCATATGTACCCTGTTGCTCTCACGAAGTCGGGAGACGTTGACGCATTATCGAAGGTGTACCCTTTTTCACACATAGGCGTGCAACGCTGGAGAATGGGGGCGCGTGGTTTTGGAAAGCGCTTTCTACCATTTCTACGCGCGAGTGCTCCTGCAACCCAAGCATTGTGAACAGTTACGCACTCTCGCCCGTGCCTTTGCCAGCCCTGCACACAAGTTGTACAACTTCGAAAAAGCATAGTTCAAAATTGGCGGTCCTACTTTTCCATACCGCTGCAAAACCCCATCTCGCTCAGATCACTTGGCAGCTGGACAAGTTGGGGCAGGGGGCCTTCAGTTGGGGATTATCCGGTACATTGTCCTCTGAACAATGAACGGACGCGCGACGCGCCAGAGGGTGAACACGTGAAAGGAGGGGTGTAAGAGCGGAGAGGGAAACTCAAGGTCGCAAGCGACGGGAAAAAAGGTTTCGAAATTGGCGCGGTGGTTCCGCAGCATTTCCTCACACGGACAGCCAACGCCGCCCTGGTGGTTCAACTAATGTCTTGTTCAAGATGGCCGCCGTGGTACCGCAGCCTTAATGTCTGTGTATCCTGGCATTTGCTAGTGTTTTGTTATCTCTGTCGTGTGCAAGACATTGTTTTCTATGGCAGGCTGCACAGGCAAAGCGCTGGACTTCACAATTTAGTACTTGTGTACTGTTGCCATGAGCATACTTACCATTGGCAGCAGTGGCGTAGTCAGAATTTTTTTTTTCTCAGGGAAGGGGGGGGGGGGGGGCTGAGGCTGCTGGAATGTCTCACGAATTGGGGTGGGGAGGGGGTCAAGTCAAAGTGCATGTACCTATTATGGGGATTGCGGGAAGGGGTGGTGGGGGTCGCTGAAGCCCCATGAGCCTCCTCCCTAAATAGGCCACTGTTTGGCAGTGTTGATGAAACCATCTAGTGGCTGGCTCCATATTTTGGCTGATAAGTGCTGTGAATGTTTTATGCACTCAAAACAGTGCTGTTCACCTATTTTGACAACTTAATGCTTTAGTTGCCTTTTCTTGTATGTCATGCCAAAGCACAAAGCTATCCAAGCAGGTGCAGCTTTTTATTCTTGGCTGCACCAGAATTTCTCAGCGCCTGCAGCCCACATGAAGCCATGAAAGAAAGTCCAAAAAGTGTCTCTAGAGCCTCCAACCTGATGTGTAACTGAATCTGGGCACTCGCGTGCCTTTTGCTCTTGTTTGCAGTATATCTACCAAATGTGCAATGCCCTCAAGTGTTGCCATAGCAAGAAAGTGATCCACAGGGACATCAAGCCGGAGAACCTTCTTCTCGGAAAAATGGAGAACTCAAAATTGCTGATTTTGGCTGGTCTGTTCATGCCCCATCATCCAGGTATGTAACCACAGCTCTAATGCTACAGGGCAGAGCTCTGTCCTACATTTGGACAGTGTTGGGAACTACTTTAAGTACATTGTACTTACTACTTTAAAGTAGGCTTAGAAAACTTGTACTTTACTTTAAGTACATTCTCTGGAAGTGTGTTTGTACTTTACTTTAAGTACATTCTCTGGAAGTGTGATTGTACTTCACTTAAAGTATTTTTTCTGGTACTTTCTGAGGAAAGTACAACTCCTGACTTCAAAGTACATTCCCGAATTTGGTCTTGTTAAAGGGCAACTCCGCTTCATTTTTGTTTTTGAAAAAACAATGCAGTCCTCTTCAGTATCACCTAGGAGAACCACACGTCAAATGTTACAACCTAGTTCAGTCTAAATGTTTCTTAAACAGTCCGTCAAACTTTGCAGCTCGCCGGATTGCCGGAATTGGCTGACTCGAGCGGGCAAATTGAGGCGCAACAAACAAGCGCAGTCAAGACTATGGCATGGGCGAAGCCAGCATTTAGCTAAACGTCATCACCATTGCCCCCCTTTTGCTTGTTTTTATTTCTCCGGGCAAGCGTAGCGGGTGACATCAGCAACGTCACCTGCGGCGTCCACGTGATTAAGCGTAACGTACCTGCGCAGCGCGCTTCTTGAGAGCCGTCCAACAACCCCGCCGTTACCGCCGTCGTCATTTCACCGTTTGTGATTACTGTCTCTCGGGGTTTCGCCTACACTACGGACACTATGTGCGCAGACTAATGCCACTGTCGTGCAGGCGTCGTCGAATGTCGTAGACGCCGTGAAATGTGGTGAAGAGTGCAATGCTGACGACATTTGCGCCTCGCACACGCCCGCCCCAATCTCTCCTGTCGTTGTGTAGAGGATCACGTGACATCTCGTACCACGTGATAGCCATGTTCTTGGCGGCCGGAGGCCAATGTTGCCGGACGGAGCAAAAGTTTCGGTTTCGATTTCTGCTCGTGTTTAAAATTAGATTACAAAATATATATCCACTTTTCGTTGAAGCAAATTGTCTTTTAGAGCTTATTAATCCAAAATCACTCATTATCCCGAAATCTTCGGAATTGAGCGGAGTTGCCCTTTAAATCTGTGGCCACTTGACTTTATCCAATATTTGCCGCCATTTCCAAAAGTAAGTGATGCACCCCGAATTACCCTTGGGAAATGCATACCAGTTAAAAAATCACTGTATAGGGGAATGGAAGGGCATCATGAAAGACTGTGTTAAAGACTATACTTGTACTTTACGTTGAAAGTACATTCTATTTATAGTGCTTTACTTCAAGTACATTGCACCCGGTGTACTTGTTATTTTACACGAAGCACATCACCTCTCATTTACTTTGTACTTTACTTCAAGTACTTTTTAGATGTACTTTACCCAACACTGCATCTGGAGAATATGATTGCCTACAAATGCAAGTGATGTGAGAGGTATATGTGAATTGTTGACATCAGGCTTATTTGCCAACACAAGCGGTAAAACTGCACATGCAAAAACTCCTTTTTTTTTTTCACGAGCAAAGCTTTTACACCTTTTAGTGTCACAGGCAGCACCACCACCTTGGATTTGGCATGACTTGAACACGAGTTAATGAATAGTTCCTTTTTACATAGTGTATGGCATTTGTTAAAGCTACAGTCCTAAGCGTGGTCCCGTATCTTGCATCTTGTTTGCATGTGCTGAAACTGATTATAGTTACGCTTACCTTCCGTAGGAGGGACACCATGTGCGGCACCATGGACTACCTGCCACCAGAGATGGTGGAGAATTCTGTGTATGATGAGCGAGTGGACTTGTGGGCTGTTGGGGTCCTGACCTATGAGCTGCTTGTAGGACACCCTCCTTTCGGAGGCCAAAACGGCCAGCGAGACGTACGCACGCATCCGCAAGGTGGATCTGCGTTTCCCCACCCACCTGTGTTCTGGAGCAAAGGATCTCATTTCCAGGGTGAACATTGCTTCTTGTTTATAAATTCTATGCAGCTCGTACCTGTTCATATAAATTCTACGCAGCTGGTACCAGAGAGGAAAATCGGTTTCCTCTCAATGTCACTGGCAGATCTCTTTATGTTGGCAAGTTAGTGCATGGCTCGGTACATGTGGAAACGGCGTTTGGAGAGGCTGGGTCCAAGTAGAAAAAGCAGACGGTACGAGGACCGACCGACAACTGAACATTTATTGAAAAAACGAAAACTGCCTGCAGCCACCAAAATGTTTGGTTGTTAGTCGGGTCTTGTCCCATTTACTTCTTCCTCCCGGTCCCAGTCTGTTGCGCATTTTCATACTTCGTCAGATCTATCTTTTCGGGCAAGCATCTCTGCCTGCTGCAAAGCCGGAGTTTCCTGCTTGCCCTAACAGAGCAGATTGTAATCTTTGTAGGTGCCCTCTGGGCAGCACATCAAACATGTCTGCCTGCTTTATTCTCTTTTTTTTTTTCCGATGTCAACTTTTTGGTTTATTGCTCACTCGAGCCAGTTTGTAAGTGCAGCGTGGGATGTATGACAGCAAGTTTCTTTTCTTACCTCGGTAGATGTTTGTTTCTAATGAAGAGTGTCTTTGTATTGGTTTTTCTGCTTTTGAGTTAACACATTGTTAATGCATGCTCACTATTTTGTATGTTCGTGGCAGCTCCTGCGAAAGCAACCCGAGGAGCGTGCCACGCTGGACGAGGTCCTTGCCCACCCCTGGATTCAAGAGAATGCTTCTACATCCATTGGAGCTGCCACCCATTGACATTGCCGTTTTATCGTAATGTTTTAGTACTGAAACTTGCACAAGGCATTCGTTGATTGTGACCTGGATCAACCTCCACTGTGTATATAATTTTAAAATTGCTTTATGAAACTACAACTGCTTGGGTATACAATCTAGATATAATAAAGCTTTTTATAGAACAAATTTTGTTTCTGGTGGTTGGAAACACTTTTTTAGTATGTTATGATTAGGTTGTATACTTTCTGGTGTTTATTTATGACAAAGATCGGCGGATGTTTATCGGTGTTTATTTATTTCGTGAATACCGGTGCTTTTCGGTGAATTCTTTCGTGCAGACGCTAAAACGGTGATCATCGGGGGAAAAAAATTGCGAATGTAAACGACCACTGAGGACGAAAATCAGTTCAAATTTTATTTACATCTTTTACACAATCTCTTTCGCACTTGATTATTGTAGTATATGCACGCATACATTCCTAGGCTCGTGTCTGTCACTCCTCCCTGTTGACGACGCGCAATTTCGAGAATGCCTGCTCAACATTTGTGCTGGACATGGGAAGCCCCAAAACGTCCAACGTGGCATCGGACAGTACTGGCCAGCTGTGACTGGCCTCTCGGGCCAGTGATAGTGATCTTCAAGGTCGGTGGCCAAGACCACGTAGGTCACAAAAGAAAGACAAAGTGCATGATTCTGGGTAAGATAATGTAAGCAGCGATAGAGTTCAGGCGAGCTGTTAATGAATCGACATTTTGTGGACCGTGAGATAAGATGAAGATAATGCATTTGACGCAAGTTTCCGTAGAACTTTCTCGGTGAAAAAAAAAAAAAGAAACAAAAACCACATTGCTGGGAAACTATTTAGAAATACGTTTTCTTTCGCTTGCAACGATTTTTATTTCCGTCACTGGTGAATGTTTATATGTATTTTTCGTTTGTTTTAACCGAACGTTTTTGTTGAAAAAACCAGCGCTTGCTCGAAAATATGAAAAAAAAAACGGTGTTTTTCGGTTTTAGCCGATTTTGTATTTTCGACAACGGCGGATGTTTATCAGTGTTTTTCGGTTAAAACCGGAAAGTATACGGCCTACTTATGATCCTTAGATTGTGTACTTGGCTCTAATTTTTTTTAATCTACAGCTAGGATTTGCATGCATGTAGCTTGCCCTTCCCAAGAGTTTTCGGTACCAATGGACCTATTCCAGAAAGCCTCTGTGCATGTGTACCACACTCTCGCTTGACCTTTACTTCCTGCTGTCGCCATTCTTGGAGGCCACTATCCTGTTCTACCAAGATTCCCGGCACCTATCTGTGCGTGTTTGGTCTTTTTGACAATCCTTTTTCGTGCATAGGTACTATGGGGCATACGAAGCAAGAAAAACCAATGCAACGGTATGATTCCAACTTTTTCCGACGGGTAGAGAAGTATGCCGTTGGGCTGCCCTTCGTTTGTAGTTTGCAGACAACTCTCGAAACATTGCTCGTTCCTCGAAAAAGGTATTTTAAGAGTAGGCTGCTTTAACTTTGGCATAGGTTACATTTTTTCTGGCTTGGTGCACAGGGCAAACTGTTTTTTTTTTTAAATTAAAATTGAGGTTTTAATAATTTCTGTTTTTAAAATGCTTTTATTAAAACGCTAGTGGCACTTGTTTTTACATTAAGAATATTGCAAACCTGGGTTTCATGAGGGTGAAATCTATATACATATTTTACATGATGGCAGTTCGAGCAGACCCTTGGTTTGGTTTCCACAATAAGCCAAGCACTTGGAGAATAAGTTTTGTCACATTGCACAATCTTCGGGCAGTTGTGACTTCCAGCATCCGAGGCCTTTCCGTTTTACGTAAACTTCTCCACTGTTGCACTCCTGACATTCTAGTCACTTAAAACAACGATCTCTGGGCACTCTGGAGGATGCTGGTTTTGACTGAAGGAACTTCGTTCCATTTTTGAGGGAGGAGCATCCTCTGTTGACACATTAATCTGGCAAGAACCAGATCCAGCCTGGATATAGATAATGCAATTTTGCTGCTTTTTTTAGAGCCAAAGTTCAAACTGGCCTCTTGATGGCTTGAAAATGGGAGCATTTCTTGCGCAGTATTATCGAGGCATGCCGCCACTGATGGAGTTCACCGGCTGTTTTCAATTGGCCCTGGTGGTGTAAAGCACCTGTGTGGTTCATCTCTCTCGGGGCATTGGTAGCTTCCTCCGCAAGATGGGCAGTGTCTGGATAGTGGGCTTCTACGCACTTCTCTGCGATCCTTTCTATATGACAGATAAAGTGCGAGTTCTTCCGTGACCGGGTGGCGGTAGCTGCGGTGCGTGTGAGAAGCAGCACGTGTTCTGTGCATGGTTGTATTCCTCGCCCTCCTTCAGTGTCTCGGGCAGTTCGTGGTGCAGCGTCTCTGGCAGCGGGAAGGTGAGCAGGGCCAGCAGAAAGGACATTGCTCCCATCAGGACCAGAGGGATTGGTCGGCCGTAGATTGCCTGTTTCAGGGAATAGGGAAACATTGTAGTACACTGTGCCAAGTCTGTGCCAAGATTTTGCATTGGATCATTATGTATTTGGTTCTTTCGCAAAGGTTGCTGTGACGTCGGAACGCCGAGCTCTGATTGAACGGATAGTGGGTGGACCTCAATGCTAGCTGCCTTGAGCTCTACCTACTCCTTCCAATCGAGCCAATCGGAGCTCAGCGTTTTGATGTTGCCGCAACCCTGTACAAGTAGCAGACAAACTTGCGCTCCGCATAGGCATTTGTTGAGGATGCTGGTTGTGACTGCAGGGGCTAGTCTGGCCTTACCTTGTTTGTCAATACTTAGGAGGTTTTTCGTCTTTGCCTATTTTATGAAGTTTAACAACATCCATCTTTTTGAAGCCAATTTATTACAAAGCCAATGTTAGCATCGTTTATTACAAAGCCTAATTTTCACTCTCTTCGTGTCGATCATCAGCATAAAGTTGGATTAACTCGTTGGCAAACGAACACCTATTTATGCATCTCGCATACAGTTTAAACCATTGGTTCTGAAATGGGGGTCCGCAAAGCCCTGCCTCCTCAGTCAAGCCCTTCAAATAAGTCTCTTTTTAGATTGATACAATTTTTTCAAATTTTCGGGTGAGTTTTTTTGTGTGTGTGTCAACGAGAAAAGTCTACTTGACAGTAGCCCTTAGTTACATTCATTTATTAAATCATCATACTTAACCTATACCTTTCCCTTCCCCTCACCACGAACGGGGTCCTCCATCATCTCCACCGATCCACAAGGGGTCCGCGAAACATCAATGGTTGAGAACCACCTTCCCGCAGGCATAGCATCTACATCTGTTGCACTGACGTCACATCGCATACTTTTGACCACCATGTAAAAGGAGTAGAGGAAGCTGCTTTTGTAAGCATTTTGAGTGACGGGTTAATCTGCTATAGTCTGGGAGGAGAATAGCGACGCCTGTGCAAACCTGGGAGGCACAAAAGAGGTCCTGATAAGAGGAGAGCTCCTTCTTGCCCTTGTCTCTGGTGGTCATCGGAGTGCTCTTCGAATGACGTCACGTGCAACCCATGTATACGCTATTCCGCAATCTTTGTTCATGCTTTTGTGGGATATGCTTCTGACTGATGTTCTTGTTATATTTTGCTATGTTTGTGAAAGACGTAATTTTTCTTTGTTTTTTAGAGCGCAGCTCTTAGGCGCCCGTTTCCGGCTTGAGCGGCGTCGCTGTCGGCGTTACCGCGCGGTGCATGATGGGTAGATTTCCCCGCTAAATTTAGCGGGAAATTTTCCCGTTAAATCTAGCGGAAATTTTTCCCCGCTAAATTTAGCGGAAAATTTTCCCCGCTAAATCTAGCGGAAAACTTTCCCCGCTAAATTTAGCGGAAAATTTCGCCCGCTTAATTTAGCGGAAAAATTTTCCCGCTAAATCTAGCGGAAAATTTACCACGCCTAATTTAGCGGAAAACTTTCTCCGCCCCCCCGAGGTCACGTGACCCCCCCCCCCCGAGGTCACGTGACCCTCCCCCCCGAGGTCACGTGACCCCCCGAGGCCGTGTGACCCCCCCCCGCGCCTTCCCCTCCTCCTCAAGAGCTGCGCTCTAATTCGGCGTTACAGGGAGTTGTAAATGGCTTTCATTTTTTCTTTTCAAATTACTGCGCATGTGCCAACTTGCTTTTGAGTGGGGGGCAAACCAGACCTCGCCCCCCCTTCCCACCCGGGCCGGGGGCGGTGCCCTTGGTATCCCTTTGGGCGCCGCCGTCCAGTGTTTGCCCTGCCCAGTTGCGGCTGTTTCAGGGGGCAAAACACATGCCTTGCCCCCCAGTTCTCAGAGTGGGGGCAAGAGCATGTTTTGCCCCCCTGAAACAGCCGCGAAGGGCAGGGGGCAAGCGCCTCCTTGCCCCCCCGCTTGGTACGCCCATGCTGGTGTTTGTACAGTTTGCCGCATTTATCTTTTTTGTATTGTGGTTTTTGTTTTCTTTCCACTCCCCTCTACAATGCTTCGGCGCTTGAGGGTATGTATAATAAATAAATTAAAAAAATACTATTTTTTCACACTTTGACTTTTCTAAGTGTTCCCATCAAGGCTAGCAGCTCGCGCTTGTCACAGCCTTCACAGTTAGTTCATGTTAACGTGAGACGAAGTATGAACATTAGAAGCCAGGTTCCGTGTAAAGGCTGAAACAGATGTTCGGAAAACCGTGCGAAAATCGGACAAACGTCGAAGCATAGAAAATCACTCCAACCCTTTTTAAACAAGAATTAAGGTATTTACTGCAAGCAAATCTGCTGCCATTAAACGCGCATTTGTAAATGCTCTGCAATAAATATCTTCGAAATGTTATTGATATGGTATGGAAACTTTTTATTTTCGATTTGTGTGCAATTGTCAGTTGATTTTCCGCACGAGTGTTCCAGCAAAAATAGACGTGCGAAAAATCCCACAAGCTTTGAAAAAATAAAATAATAATAATTCCACATTATTTTTCAAACCGAACTGGGGGCTGGTATTTATCGCAAAGTAATCTTGCATATTCTTTTAACGACATGCTTGTAGAACCTGATATTGCGCGCTCACAATTGTTTCCTAACCAACTCGCCTGCACTTTCCCTCTTGAAAAGCTGTTAACAAAACGATATCCTTTATTTGCGAGCATTGAACACCTTAGTATCTCAAATGTGGCATGAAACAATTTTCGCATGTTCCAAATTGCGAGCCATTTGCGGTTGCTTTTTCGCACAATCAAGCTTTTGTTTGAAACACGTACGATTTCGTTGCTGCAACGTCGCTCGTGCGGCCACAAAAGTGGTGGAAGCTGCGGTGCTGAGGAATCGCAAGCGATGTCTTATCATATTAATTAGGTTTTAATGCCCGTTTCCCATGGTGTGCAATTTTAGCTTGCAACGTCACTCGTGCAGCAAGAAAATAATAATAATAAACCATGAACGGCACTTGAAGTGCGTGCTGTATTCACTGGCTGTATGCGACACGAGTTGAAAAATTAGACGCAGAACCGCACAACGTGAAACGGACTTAATTCAGACACTCCAAAAGATCCCCAGGTGGTCGAAATTCGACCATCTGGGGGATCTTTGCACAACTTCGACGAAACCCGTCGAAGTTGTGCTGTTTTTCGGAAAACTAAAATAGAGCGCGTGCTTTCTATCGCACTCCAATTTTTTTCTTTAGTGTTTTTCGATGATGTTCAGTAAGTTTCCAAATGAAACCATGCACTTAAAGTCAATATATATAAAAAATAATTACGCGAAAATAAATAACAATTTAATTATCCCGAACTTTAATAATTTTCCTAAATAGGCCCCTGGCCTAAGACCAAAACAACACAAGCCTTTTCTTTTTTGTCCGATATGTAGTTTTTTAATACCGAATTTGTCCACCTTTGGTGATACACCCTGTATATACGTATAATGGGAGTGGGGGAAGATTGACTAGTGCAGCCGTAGTAATGTTGTGAAGGAAAGAGGCGAGAGAGTGATTATTTAATCTTATTGCATTAATGTTAGGGGAAGGAAAGAGCTGGGAAATAACTGGACCAGGAGCGGGGATCGAACCTGCAACCTTCGCCTATCCGGGGTTCGATCCCCGCTCCTGGCCCCATTTTTCGCCAGCTCTTTCCCTTCCCCTAATATTAATGCAATAAAATTCAATAATCATTCTCTTCCCTCTTTTGTTCACAATGTATATATATAAAAATAAATATTTTTTCTTACATAATTTTACCACTGGTCGTGCTTGTATTTATTAGGCATAAGAACTCGATCTGTGTGACCCACTGAAAATCCAGAAAACAATTCTTAAAAACTGCTGACATGAAGAGGATGACCAGACGTCACGTTTTGGCCGGGGCAGTCCAGTTTTTTTAGGTTAATTTCTGCCATCCCGTCATTTCGTCTCAATGAAATTTCATGTCTTGCTGTCGTGGGAACGTGCATAGTTGCTGTTACCGACATAGTTTTAATAAAATGAACACAGCATGAAAAGTTTACCTTTTGTGGAGTACACCTTTGTATCCTTTCTGTGGTTGCATCTACCTATACATTTTGATTGCATAGGATAATTTTTTCTGTCTTAATAAATGCATGCTTTAGTCAGCAACATTTATGTCCCATTGTTTAAAAGTGGGAAAGAATGGTACTGGTGTTCCCGACGAACTCGAAATTTGCGTTTTTACGTTGAGCCGAATGGTACAGCAGAGCTTTATCCGTGCCTCGCTTTCCCGTTTTTTACTCTGATGAATATGGTCATCCTAGTCATGAATGAACTCGTCAATACTGAGACTTCATTGCTTGCATAAGAAGGCCATTGTTGCGCAAGTATTAGTGAACTCATCAGCTGTGTCACTGCAGAGCTGAGGGGTACAGCAGAGCTTTACCCCTGCCTGCTTTCCCGTTTTTTACTCTGATGATTATGTCATCTTAGTCATGAATAAACTCGTCAATATTGAGACTTCATTGCTTGCATAAGAACGCCGTTGTTGCGCAAGAATAAGTGAACTCACCAGCTGTGTCACCTGTGAGCTGAGGGGTACAGCAGAGCTTTACCCCTGCCTTCTTTCCCGTTTTTTACTCTGATGATTATGTCATCCTAGTCATGAATAAACTCGTCAATACTGAGACTTCATTGTTTGCATGAGAACGCCATTGTTGCGCAAGTGTAAGTGAACTCACCAGCTGTGTCACCTGTGAGCTGAGGAATTTTCCGACAGACCCGAAGGCCTGTCGCACAGATAAGGCTTGAGACCGTACAGCCGTAGGGTAAACCTCGGCAGCGTGCAGGTAGCCCACATTGTAAGCCATTGTCAGGGCCATTCGGGCAAGCATAAATACCAGGGTCTCAACAGTGGTTGCACCTGCACAATAGAAGGTATGGTTGCTTGTTGAAACACCAACTGAAGTTGTTGAAACGGTGAAACATTAACCAAACTGAAGGGAAGGTGGAAGGAAAATGGGAAGTGCGGGTGCAACTGTGGAAAATAGAGGCAAGTTCAAACAAGGAAGCAATAAAGCAGGGGTTTCAGGAGGTAGATACTGGACACTGGAAAACATTTTCATAGGAAAAGAAAGGTCATCGTGTTTAGATTAGATATATGATCGAAGGTAATAATAAAATTATGCCCCCCCCCCCCAAAAAAAAAGCTTGTATCAAAACGCATTATTATTATTATTAATTTTTTACACGCTGGCATTACTAATATGTGAGAACGGCAGACAGGCGCTTCAGTACCTTAGACAACGCTTCGGCGCGCTTGCAGCCAAAGCACGACGGAAGGCATGGTGCACGTGCTTGGGTTTGAGCGTTCGAAAGACGCACCCTGCTGTTTTCAGTTTGTCAGTGACGACAGCTGCTTTCATATACCGTTGATGTCAGTTCCAAGTTCTAGCTCGTGACGGCTGAATGAATCTAAATCGTGTTTTTTCGCAACATTATGCAGTTCTTATAATTCAGAGTTGTACTCATCTGCAGCTTAAGACTGAGACTCAAAACTAATTGGTGCATCATTAAAAAAAAAAAAATAGGCGGACGATCACACGACGTGATGCGAATGGACAGCGTCAGCGGTGCGACATTTGGCTAATATCGCGCGGTGATTGACTGGAAATCATGGCGATGTTGCGTCGCGTGGTGTCTCGCATAAACCACACCTGATCACACACAGAGCAGCTATATAGCTAGCACTAAACACGTTCTTGCGGACACGCTGCACAAATTGCTTGGTCGCGCCAGCGTGTTCATTCTTCGCTTGGTTACAATGCGCCTACTCTTGAATATTGGCCTTGTTTTTGTATTTGTTTGCTTAATGGGACGTCGCTTATAGTGCTTCGCTTGTCTCAGTTGTCAGATTAGCTCTTTCGGGAGGACGATAGTGCCCACCGCCTATTTTCTGTTTTCAGTGCCCAAAGTTATTTTTGTGGACAATAGGGGCGTTCTGGCGCTCCGCTATTTATTTTCATTCGAGATCGGGATCGACCATAGGATCTTCATTGTGAAAACGCTCAGCCTCGGAGAAGGAGAGCCGATTACTCTGGCCGTAGTCTCCATCATTGCTGAATGTTGAGAACCCATTCACAATGGTACATTCTATCCCAAGCAGTCTGCGCAGTAATGTGGGCGGCACCGTCGATACAACGTAGCCTAATAGCGAGTTCGTTTCACGGCACTCGTGTCCACGCGTGCCCACTCGCGGCGTAAAGCGAGTTCGTTTCGGCAGGCACTCCACCAGTGGTTGCACTCTCCGGGTTCGTTTCAGCGGCGGCACCCCACGCGTGCATGCACTCGCTGCACCGAGAAAATCGGGCGTGCGCCAAAATGCAATCCCGTCATGCCTCGCTCCGGCGAGGCCGCCGTGGAGCGGGAGCAGACGACGAAAGTTCGTCTGCTAGATGTGTCGCGGAACCCAAAGGAAAAAAAGTAGATTTTCTGATAGAAATCGCGTCCCGCGGAATCAAACGCGGAATCAAACGCGAACTTGAATTGTGAGCGCCTGCTATTTCGTGAAGGAAGCAATTGACAACCCGTGCTATATTTGCAGGTTTTAAGTCGCTCTGTTGCCGTACAGACGCTGAAATATACCAGTGTGTAAAGAAATGCTCAGAACAAACGCATCAGCGGCCCCCGAGATGATCATCACCATCCGTGTGCGGGTGACAAATTTAACATTTGTCGGCAAAACTCCCCCAGCAGAAACCTCTGACTGCCCAATAAGCATCAGAGAAAGCTAAACATAGTGACTTTACCCGAGGCTTGGGCAACATCATCATGTTTAACATTTACCTACGTCAGCTAACTTGCCCCGTCGTATTTTGTTCGAGAAAGCTCTCGTTCTCGACGTCCTCACCAAGGCTAATATCTGATCCACCTGTAATGACGATCGAAATCGAAAGTCCCACGAAAAGTTTTGCTGGATATTCCACCAGACTAGTTTAAAGCCGTACCTTTTCAGTGGTTGACGCATAATAACATGCTCAAACGGATCAAGCTTCTGTTCGGACAGCATCATCAGTTTTCTTCAGTGTAAACGGTTATAAGAATCGAAAGATCGCAACCAGCTGCTTTGTAGACAGCTGGGTGCGGAAATTTACGCCGTCTGTAACTATCTCTACGGCAGCCGAGTTGCTTGAAGTCATCGCAACTATTAACTACAGGTTGCAGCGACCAACGGTCGTAGATAAATGTTGGTAGCGACTGCACTCTCGCATTCCCACCCATCACTCCGAACAGAAAGGCGCTAGTTTCGTTTTGAGGTCGGTACTCTTTCTACAACATTGATGGCGGCAGCATCAGGCTTCTGCACTCGGCGCATTTGGCGAGTTCGTTTGAGTCCAGTTCTCCGTGCAACACTGTGCGAGTGCGATGCATTCTGGGAGAGAACTTGAACGGTGCCAGTGCGTGTGAAACGAACTCGCTATAAGGAAGGAGGTTCCCTTCGAGAGCCCTTGTTCAAACGGATAGTTTTGCTGGAAACGAAAAGTTTGCACGCGGACCGTTGGGTACAGAGACACTGTGTCCCAATGTACGACAACGAAGACGGGAGAGAAGAAGTAACGCTGAACCAACTCGCCCACATCTCCTGCTCTGTACCCCATTCGCCGTTTCCCCTGACTGGATTAAAAAGCAACCAGCCGTCTGTATCATAATTACACATACGCGTGAAGCGCACGTGCTTTCGAACATTCTCGAGGCGTCGCCAGCAACCTAGTTTGTCATCGTATCTGCAGCGTGGGGCGCCGAGGATCGAGACCCGTTAAGGGGTGTCCAAACAGGATACTACAACACTCACGACTCCTGCAAATCGTTGCTGCGCTGCGCTTCCGGCCGTCGGAGGAAACTTCCCTCCCGTCAAAGCTGCCGAGGGGAAGCGCCCCCGCCAAGTCTCCCCTCGCTTCCTTCACGGCGACCTTGCTCTGCTCATCACGTGGGTCCGGAGAGCCACTCACACGTCTCTTGGCTGTCGGTCAATCGCTCAAGGCCTCCGCCGCTTTGGAAGTCCCGAAAACGGGAAAGGAAGACTCGAGTGTGACGGGGCAAGCCAGGCGAGCCCGCGTCGTGTCCAAGGTCGTGTCATCGTCCAGCAGTTCTGTGGATTGGATCGGATTCCCGCGGCTCTTGTTCCTAACGTACCTCGTATAGACAAACAAACGTGGTTGGTTTGAAATTTAATAAAATAAATGCTATATTCTTAGAGAGAGAGAGAAAATCACTTTGATTAGAGCACGAGATTAAGTACCCAAGATGTCCTCCGCCTGAAGTACCAGGGCGAGCTGATCTTCCAGTTGCGGCGACGCCAACCATGCACTCCAGGAGGGTGGTGGGGGGTTAGGAAGAAATGAGGTGGTGTAGGCGACCGGGCAATGAAGGAGACAATGTTCTTGATTGGCATAGGGAGCTGGGCAGTTGGGACAGGAAGGGTCTGATCGATAGCGGAAGAGATAAAGGCGAGCAGGTGTGACGAGGGTGTTTGTCTGGATTTTACGGAGAATGTGGGTCTGCGCGACACTAAGCTGTGGATGTGGTCGAGGTAGAAGTTCATACAACTGTACATACAACTAAAAGTGTCCCTTTTGCGCACTGCACTTTATTAATTTTTCGAGCTACGAGCGTGGATTTTGACGAAAAAAAGCTCAGCCGAGGCGGCCGAAACGCGCACTCCGACGAAGGAATCTCCCAAATCCATCCGAAGCCGGACCTCTTTGACCTTCCTGCCGAGGTGACGGCGGTAGCAAGGTCGGCGACTTCGTGAGCCGCGGGAGATAGACAGGCATCAGGCATACCATTGGCAGGTGGCGTGTGACGTCAAGTCTGACGAGCACCGACGTCACGACAAGTGGAGTAGGCGAGGAGGCAAGTCGTGAATTTGGCTCGGCCGGTGTCCAAACAGCCATTCGACCGACGATTGCCGGACGGTTCAATTTTGACGACTTTTGCAGGAGTCGTGTGGTTTGTAGTAGCCTGTTTGGACAGGCCTTTAGGCGACGCCGGTCCGTAGACCAAATGTTGGCCCGGTACTTCCGATAAGAAGTAAGTGCAGGCCTCAAAAGACTTAAATTTTAATGTTGGTAAGCAGGCTCGATGAAAACAGTAGATACAAGGAGATGTTGATCATTAGCTACCAGTGACCCTCACCGACTTGTTATGCCTAATTAAGTTAGTCCGATTCTGCTTGCGATTTTCAGTATCGACGTCGACCCTCTCAGCTACGGTTCATGCTTATGCAGCCCGAGCGGCGTCGCGACTGAAAATTCCGAGCGAGAATCTCATCATGCGAATCAGGCTTTAGCGTGCATTCTGCGGCGTCCACGCGGAATGAATCGCCACATGTCACATTATTCACGCGAAGTTTTGCGGTGTAACGAGCCTCGGTAATTTCGCTGACGCCGCTCAAGATAGTCAGACATCGACAGGAAGACGTAGAACCAACAATTCGAACGCGAAAAATGGCAGGGGGACTCACACTGACGCCGACAACATCGCATTTCAATGGTGTGTTTATGGGCGACGGCGAGCTTTTGCCCACACCCCATCGCGCATGCGCGGCGCCGGTGGCGTCCGCTAGGGGCGCTTCGGGCGCTCCGGTTTGTTTGTAAACATCAGTTGGTGTATACGCGTTTCCAGTGCTCCGTCCGGACGTAACGCTAGCCCAGACTTGTCCGTGGATTCAACTACTCTACTCAAGTTACTGTAGTTTAACTACTTTTCTGGGTAGTTTAGTAACTTTCAATTACATTTTTATTTCGGTATATAGTAGTTTACTTTAATTACTTTTTTGAGTAATTTCTACTCAAGTTACAAATTACTTTTGAATTTTATTGGTTGTTTGCCTATCAACAAACATTCCTGCACAAAGGAGGTAAGATGTTGGAAGATATTTCCAGAGCTGATATTTCCAGACGGGGAAGCATGTGACGTGGGAAGGGGAGGGGGGAATGGTTATGAGAGTCCGAAACCTCCCCCCCCCCAAAAAAAAAAAAAGAAACTTTTACAAGCCGCCGCCGCCGCCCTCCCCCCCCCCTGCAACAACACTGCTGCGAGGCGCGGGGAGCGAACAGACACGGCCCAAAAGAGGCCGAATAACTGCGGGATCAGCGCCGAAGACTGGCGTTTTTCTGTGACCCGAAGCTCAAGGAGACTTGACCCATTTGAAGAAAGGGCTGGTCCCCGCCTCTTTTTAACGTAGAAACTCTCGCCTACTACAGGAGTTACTCACACTGCATCATCACTCAAAGGAGGCAACAAAATGCAGCGCCTGCTCTTAAACTCCTCTGCATGGTGCTCCCGTAGTTTGTGCTGTACTCGAACAATCGCGTGCTAAAGGGCAACGCAAAGATTACCTTCTTGCATTGCCTTTCCTCCCAAAACTCTAAATATGCAGATGTTCAAATATTCAAACATTGTTTGAGAAACCTGTAATAATTCCCCAACGTTTTTATATAAAAGAATGATGAACAAGCAGTGTTGGTGAAGTACTTTATGTACATTGTACTTAAAGTACTACTGTTTAGAAAAATTGTACTTCACTTGAAGTAAATTCTCTGAGCATGTACTTATATTTTCCGAGGAAAGTAAAACTCCCGACATCAATGTACATTCCCCAAATAAAAAAATAAATAAAAAAAGGCGGTATCGTCGTGTGAAAACGCGCTCTTTCGAGACGTCATCTGGTCATTTCTCTGAGTGAAGTAATGACGGCTATAGGACCGATACAAATAAGTGCCGTATAAGATACTTTTGTTAAATATTTCGTTAACGAGGTGTAAAACAACTACTCAGTGGCGTGTGGCGATTTGACATTATACAATATTTGCTGCTATTTCCGTAAAATACTGATGCACCTCCGATTACACATGGAGCAATGCATACCAGTTAAAAAAACACTGTATAGTGAATAAAAGGGCATCATGAGGATTGTGTTAAAAGTGCTTGTACTTTACCTTGAAATATATTGTATTTATATACGTTACTTCAAGTGCATTGCACCCGGTGTACTTACTACTTCACTTGAAGTACATAACCTCTCATTTACTTTGTACTTTACTTCAAGTACTTTTTTAGATGTACTTTACGCAACACTCTAAACAAGTAAACTCTGTCTAAAAATCAAGCTCAGACAGTCCTTAACCTTAATGTAAAATGACACATTCGCAGAACATCATTGACCAAACAAACAAGAAAATACAAAACAATTAGGCACGCAGAAGCAAAACCAGCTATTAAAGCATTTCTGTGAAAAGAACAAGCCGATTCATATTTGGCCAGCACGATTTCGCTAACGGATCGAAACCTCTGTACTTTCTTTTTACCATAAAATACATATAAGAGTAACTTCAAAGTAACTTCAAAAGTAATTCGCTACTTCTTTACGGTAATTAGTATTTTACTCAATTACTTTCTATTTGAGTAATTTTTACTCTACTCAAATTACTTTTGACGTAAATACTCAGTAACTTAACTTAATTACTTTTTTGAGTAACTTGTACATGTCTGCGCTAGCCACAGCGAAAAGACAAGTCCGGTTCCGGCTCTTCGAGCAGCTCTCGTCAAACTTGGCCGTGCTAGTAACCGAAGCCGTTCTTCAGGCTCGCAGGTGCGGATGGCTCAGCTCCCGACGTCACAAAAGCTGCGTAATCCTCACCTCGAAGGACGCTGGCCTCGCCTCAGAGAATGCCGGCGGCTTGACTGAAGTTTTCCCCCGGGAACTTTAGCCAAGCCGCCTGCTCGCGCTAAAGCCAGAGCTTCTACAACATCCTCAAGATTACGCAAGTCAGCACCGAAAGGGTCCTCTCACTTCTCTATCGACCGACGGCGGCTTTTACTAAATGTTTAAAGGGCCCTGCAATCATAATTAAGCGTCTACATTTTTTGCGGTTTCCACGTCTCTTGGGGTTCGGGCAAGCCAGCGGGCACGGAGAGAGTAACTAAATATCAGTGCGTCATATTTTAACCAGACGACGCGGAAACCTCCTCCACCGACGGGGGCGACCCGCGGTACCGAAAGCGCGCGTAATGTGACGTCTTAGGTCCTGGGCTTACTACTGGTCAGAGCCGCTAAAAGCTTCTTTTTAGTCGAAATACAAAATATAAGAGGCGCGAACCGTCTCAATTATTTATAAAAGTAGTTTTTGTTCAGTATTTTAGTTCAGAAAAGAAACAAATGCAGTTTATAAAGTACGGAAACAAGAAATGATCTCTCGACATACCCGCCACCAAGCGGTGGAAAAGGCAGCGCATACTAGAAAGGAGTAGTGGGCTCAGGCGCCGACACGGAAGGTCCCGGATGTACGCGGCGGCGCTGCGGCCGTAGGGACCGAAGGACCCGACCGACTCTGAGCGTTCCGAAGGCCTTCGGCGAGAAGCTTTGTCTTGCGGTTTGGCCGTTTCGCGGTATGGCAGCGCGAAGTGGCTCCCATTCTGAACTGATCTTTACCCCGTGTTTGCTGTCGTTTGTGGCCAATGAAGGGTCATGCCGAATTTGTGTTTAATCGCGCAGCAAATGCAATGAGAGCCGCTCTAGCTGCCCGCTACATGCAGCCTATCCAGAACACGCTTTAGTGGCGCCCTCTCGCGCCGTCGACACGGAGTACGGCAGCCGTGAGCGCTCGCTCAGCTCACTACCCAACCTCTAGTTCACGGCCACTCAAGCAACCAAGGACGTCATGAAGGAGGTTATTTTTTGCTTGTTTTTGTAATTTTAATTTGCCTATGACTTTTAAAATAAAGCGAAATTCGAGAAAAGAAAAGTGTCATTAAGGTAATACGTTCAGTGCGCTCAGGTTTGGTGCAAATTAAAAATTAGTAAAAAAGCCATTGCAGGGCCCCTTTAAGACCGCCCAAAATGAGGGAAAGTGGTATTTTTCTTTTCCACTTTCTCGCAAAACGACAACGAAGAACGGAAATAACCTAAAACGTAACTATAGAACGATAATTTCTGAAAAAAAATGTGATCCGCGCAGGAACAGTGAGCGTGACGCTTCACTTGCTCATTGCCCCGTTGCGCATTGCAGTTTTTATGTTTAATCGTATTCTAAACTTCGCTATTCTCTGGCATTCTTCCGTAGTTTTCAGTCATTGGATACCCGAGTGTTCCGTAGAGAAGTGCACGCACCGGAATATTTTCTGAGCCTTTCTGAACATTTTTGTTCAAAGCCAATTATTACATATTAGGATTGCGTGTCTTCGTTAAATATTGGACGAACGAGATGTGGCAAAGAAAGTTGCATTTTTGTCTTCTAAGAAACAGGAAAATAGTAAACAAAATTGTGTTTAAACAATTTCTTTTCCTCTCTTCTTTTTTTTTGTGTGTGTTTTTTTCTAACGGCTTGAGCAAAGAAAAACACCCCCTGAAACAATTTCCTGGCTACGCCACTGCGACTGATATGTACACTATAAAAAAGGCCCGATGCAAACGAAAGAAACTGCTGCAAGGCATTAAGTTGGGCTAGAAAAAAAAACGGATCACAAACTCCGTTTTTGTTTTTTTTTGTTTTTTGGGGGAGGATTTTGTAAACATACTATTCTCCCATTTATTCTTGTGCACCGGCGGGTCCACCCTTATCAAATTGCCCTCCGAGAAGGGAAGGGGGGGGGGGGGTCGACTTTGTTTGGGGGGCGGGGGAGGCGGCCGCAGCTGTCGCCCCCCCCCCCCCTTGGATCCGCCACTGGGCTAGAATGGTACATTATCTGCATGCGCAGTAGCGTCGTCTTTTGATGTAGACTGTTCAAGCGTGTTACCTGCAGGCACCGAGACAGCGAAGAGGTACGCAAACGCCGCAAGCGAGTAAGTGGTCATCATGGTGGGCCTCCTTCCCCAACGGTCGGCAAGGGGCAGTGCGGTGGCTGTAGCCACAATGTCCACCGCGTTGACGGCAGTTGTCATCAGGAACGGGTTGTGACTGGCATTGGCCGCATACAGTTGTCCCGCCGTGTACACGAGGCATGCCAGCACCCTGGTAGTGACAGACACAGTCGTAAGGAGGGAAGTGTGGACTACCAACTCACATGAGGCATATATTATACTCTAAGTATCATACATAGCTTGCAAGTGTCTCCATTACTGGGTACTAACGGTTATTTCTAAACATTTAGAAAGAGGAGAAACATTAGGGACGATACAGACGCGATTGCCCCGTCTGTATGTGTCTCCTCTTTCTAAATGTTTAAAAACACCAACAGGCTCAAATAGTACAAGGTTATTTATACTTACTCGTTCCTTCGAACTACGACTTCTGCGGTGTGCAAATAACACGGCGAACCGAACGCTCGCGTGATGCATAAAATACTGACATGGCCGCGAATGGCGTCACAGTCAAGCGACCGTATGTGACAAGGTGAGAAGAGCAGGAAGACTAGCCTTCAGCGAGCTTTCAAGCTTCGACAACGCTTAGCGTCTCGTGTACCCCAAGTGCGCGTGCGCTGCCAAAGCACGGCGGAAGGAGTGGAGCGCGTTCTGGAGGACGGGCGTTCGAAGGCCACTCGGCGCGAGCGCGGCTCCATTTATGGTTTCGTTTGCTCATGGTGCCTGGAACGCGTCTCCGGTGATTTCAGCTAGCGCGTCCCGACCTAGGCGCATCCTAGCTTCGGTAGTATAATTCGCGGCGCGTCCGCTTGGGAGATGGGGGCGGCACCTCTGAAACCCCTTCCACCGTATCTGTTTCGGCGCCAAAATGACCGATTAAAGCCACAATCGAAGTCGCGTGCAGTGCTCGAGTGGCCGCTGCACGAGAAATGGCGGCGTTGCGATCGCCATTAGCTCGGGTCGCGAGTACGGATCGGTGCCACTTTTTCAGAGCAGGCTCTATGGCAGTTTCCCAACTGAGTGGTTCTAGTAACGTAGCCTGCATCCAGTACTGATGCCCACCCCTGCGGCATGGGGTACTTGGATAAGTCAGAGTATCCAGTGCTTTACAGCATGACACTCAGGCCCCTGTGACGTCATTTGTTGCCACTTCGGGACCATTTTTGATGTATGAGCAGCACAGGACACTAAACACACCTGTCGAAGACGGGCTCCAGACACCATAGTTTGCGCGAGAAAGCGTGCAAAGGATCTGCCGGAGGCCGAGATCAAACCCCATGCTCGCGCCAGCAGCTCGACAGCGTTGTACACTAAGTACGAAACAAAGTTAATCTGATGACAGCATATATAGTAAATAGTATCTATCCATGATTCTGCTAAAGAGTATATATCTATGATTCTGAAAAGTAATACAAATTAGCTTGTGCTAGAATAAACTTATAGTCAATAGAACGATCTCACCAGCCAGTTTGCGCACGCCGCCGCTGACGCAATGCATCGAGGGAACTTTAGTTGTTTTTGCACGTACGACAACCTTGCTGGAGCTTTGCCCGTGCAGAGCCCGAGACTGCACGGGTCGTCTCGGTCACTGTCGCCTGCCTCCTGTAAACTAAAGTTATGGCGGCTTCACGCATGCGCCGAGCGCTTAGAGAGATTGGTCCATTGGAAAACCACAGACTGATAGAACAAAAAGGAACGAGAACAAACGTAAAAAGGACCAGGACAAGTTCATTTCAATTCATATATTGAGAAAGGTGGTGGAGCTCTATGCCAGGCTCTTTTTCTCCTTTAGACAAGTACGCTTCAGCACAGGCTGCAAACTTTATGCTTTGTGACTTATGTGATAGTTTTGTTATGTGACTGAAGTTGGAATCTGTAACATTCTCCGTGTCGACAGAGTCGGACAGACTTACCAAGCAGCAAGAGTCAGAATGAAATTTTTTCGGAGGTTGGGTGTCTTCAGCATGTCCGTTGGAGAATCTTTGGGTTTCTGAGATTCATTTGGAGCAGGGAACTGCAGGACCATTAAGACATTAAAGCGATAACATAGTCATCTACTAACCAAGATGGAATTTTCATCACGACAGTACAAGGGAGAGAAGGCATGCTAGTGAGGTTTACTTCCCTGAAGACCTGTGTCAATGTTCTCATGTTACGCCACCGCAGTGACGCTGGCTGTCGGCATTGCGCATGCGCGGACACTTCACCTCAAGCGAATCTGGTGTTTGCGCATGCGTCCACACCATGCCGTGGGCACGCAGGCCTGTCGTTGGTGTATAACAGGCGCAGTCTGCACCAGACTTCACACGTGGCCATCCGTTCCAAGCGGGAAAGCGGTCAGACTTACTCGACATTTTCCCATGAACTCGTCCGAGAGCACCTTCCCGTTCACCTTGGCGATGAAACGGAGGATTTTCTTGGCTCGTGCTTCCTTCCCACGAGATACCAGCCACCGCAAGGACTCAGGCACAAATCTACATGGTTCCAATGACAGGGCAAATGAGAAGAAAGTAAGACTACATTATTTTTCCGTGGTCATGTTGACAAAGCCAAGGGGTATGCACAATACAAGCGCTGCGCTACAGTGAAGTATATAGAGGAGGGGCAGTGAGGTCAGGCCCCGACGTGCGCTATGCATCGCTGTGAATAGGGATGCCGCGAACCTCCCGAAGTTCGAGTTCGAAAGGTTTCGAAATGTTCAATCCTCGCTAAGGTTCGAATTGAAAAAAATTCGCAACTTTAGAACCCTGCTGAGGTTCGATTTCGAATAATTCAAAAACGTTAAGTTTCTGAAAGGTCGAGTTCGAAGATACCGAATTTGTTTATAAATAATTCGAAAAAAATTCGAAAATTTCGAATTTATTCAGGATTTAAGTTAGAAAAATCGAATATTTCGCATATTTTCCAGGCTACAAGTTTGAAAAGATCTCGTAAGTTTCGATTTTAGGTTCCAAGTTTGAATTTCACAGATGGAAATCAAATTCCGCAGTTTCAAACTAAGGTTTCATAAATTCATCTATACTCCGCGACAACTTTTCTTGGCAATGCAGTAGAAGGTACAGGCCTGCGTCCCCTCTCTCATTTTGAGTGTGCGCGGGCTCTCCTCCCTCTCCCGGAAATAGGGAGAGGAGGAGAGCCTGCGTACACTAAAAATGAGAGGGGACTGCAGGCCCGTACCATCCGCTGCATTGCCAAGAAAAGTTGTCTGGGAACGATGAGTAGGCAAATAAATAAAGTGAAAAAGCAGTTGGCAGTGCGGCATGCCCCTTACAAGCAGAAATGGCGCTGCCAGCAGGGGCAGCGCTGAGACGAGCGTTAGCGTCCTCCAGTCGCCGACGTAGTAGGCCAGCCAGGGGAAGGCAGCTCCAACGAGGGGTAAGAGATCTGGAAACCGCTCAGCACCATCATTCGCCGCTCCGGAGCCACATACTCCACCACTGCACCGAAGACAACCGGAGCGCCGCCACTGCTGTTAGTCGTACAAATGCCGCCGGGACTCGGAAGATATATTTCGTATCACGCTTTCAGGTATGAAAGCCTGATATGTTATTTACATATATTTGTACGGTTGGACACATGACGCCCAAGATTATTCAGGTTCGGCGTGGCTTACCGAAATACCAATGAATGCTTTTTTAAGCCGTCTTTCAGTATGACGATCGGTGGAATGCCCCTTGCAAAACAACCAAAAACTCCCGACGAAAAAAAAAGTGGAAAATTTGTATTTTTTAAATATATATTTGATATATCTGTTCTATAAATATACTGGGTGTTTTTTTAATTTAACAGATTTGCTTTAAAAAAGTCACAAAAGTTACACGTATGCGGTTTGTGCAGGTGAGTTGTACGGCCAGGGGAACATAGTATAGGGGACTAATCGCAATGATCAATGGGCTAATTAATTAAAACTCGTTAACTTTTTAATTCATGAAAATAGACATATGGTTCCAACTAGAAACTTGCTCAGTGTTATCGAGAACCACTAAATCAGTAGGTTTCAGAAAGACTTTGAGCGCGTGAGAAGCGTAGTAGTGTACTAAAGTTACCACTCGTGGAGCAGGTACAAGGCCGGGGCTAGACAAGAGACGGAAAAATCGCGCGGGCGCCTTACCGCAACCGCTCGGCGCTAGCCTTGTACCTGCTCCACGACTGGTAACCTTAGTGCACTACTACGCTTCTCACGCGCTCAAAGTCTTTCTGAAACTTACTGATTTACTGGTTTTCGATGACGCTCAGCAAGTTTCTAATTGGAACCATATGTCGATTTTCATCAATTAAAAAAGTTAATTAACGCAATTTAATTAATCAGCCGACTGATCGTTACGATTAGCCCCCTATACTATGCCCCCTGGCCGTATAACTCACCTGCACAAACCGCATAAGCGTAATTTTCACGGCTTTTTTTAAACAAATCTGTTAAGTAACACCGAGCTCTGGATGGAATGATTTATAGGTAGACGCAAAGCTGGCTGATCATGTGATGATATAATGTATCGATGACAGAGAGGTGCTGATGATGTTTAAATGAAGCTCATGAATGAGGATGAGGGGATGATGTTGCGTGTGATGACGGCCCAGTGTTGTTTAGTGGACTGCTGGCTAAGCCGGTCTCCTGTCCAGCTAGTATCACGACTCACAAAATTATACACCAGCTTGAAAATTCAAACTTAGAAGTTGTATGACTTTTACAACTTTTTTTTTATTTAACGTTATGGAGTGACAATGTAGATGGTGCAGCGCGAGTGCTACCCTGAGCGTTTCATGCCCTTCACGCAGTAGTGATTACACAACTGCACGCCAATACAGCCATTTCTTATATCGGAAACGACAGGAGTCCCGAAGACCGCATGCAGAGCGGGATTTCGATCCACGAGCTAGGGTAGACATCCACACTCTGGTTTCTATCACTCACCCAAGACGAAGGGCGTGATGCTGAGAGCGAGCATCACGAGACCCAAGAACACTCGGCTCAAAACGAAATGGAGGAAGCCCTCAGTGAAGAAGGTGTACAGTCCAGCGCCGCCGCACAGGAGGTTCACGCCGACGATCACCAAGACCCGGCCAACCCTGCACCAAAGGTGCGAGGAGTTGCCAAAGTTAAGCCGGAAACCTAATTTTCATGCAGAATACATCAACTGAATACGCTACAAAGATTCGCAATTAACTCAGCGGGAAAACTACTTTTGTAATCAAATAAAAAAAAAATTAAGGCTGTTTTTGTTTGCATATTTCCATTTTTGTTTCCGAATTTTTTCGCTCGCTTCCCTTCATCGTTATGGTAAAACGGCAGCTATAATGGCCATTCCAGGTACAAAGACCGTCACAAATGAACGTTTTATGTAGGTTCGTCACTGATCGGTTCGTCAGTGGTCGTCTCTATGAAACAAGGTCGATTACAGCGGCTCTAATCTGACGCACGCAGAAAACGTGATGACGTGGGGCCAGAGGTGTCCCCACAGAGAACATGCAGCACCACAGTATGCTGCAAGGCGCGAGGACTCCTTTTCCCTCCTCGCTTATTCTTCAACGATTCAAGGAGAACAAGAAAACGTCTATGCAACATGTGTTTTCCTCCTTGTTTAGTTATACTTTAGCTAACCATCGACGATGTACGACTTTTATGCGTGCATTGCCAACCAGCTTCCACTAACCGCATTTCACACAATTAAATAATCTTGTCGTTCTTGTGATCTCACACAACGCGCGATTGACCTAATCACTGGAGGTACTTTCGTGCACCATTTTGCTTTTGCACCCTAAAAACAATTCACGGTGTAAGATGGCCGCCAGCACTCTGCAAGACAAGGCAACAATATGGCGGCTTGGCTGGTGGCTTCTTGTATGCGAAAACATGCGTCATGCACGTGAAGGGAATTTCCCAAAGCTCGATCACACGTGCTTGTTCACACGAACAGGGACATGATAGCGGCCAGAAGTTGTGTTTACAAAAGTGGTGATATGACTATATGTCATTTTGTCACCTGATCGGGAATGATAGTTGCATATGATCGCAAAAAGTTGCCTTAAAGACCCATGGCCCTAACGCTATATGAAGGATAATTGTTATGCAAGAAAAAAACAAAAACAGAAAGGGACAAATGAGATGCATAAAAGGCTCGCTATAGAGCCAGTAAGCTTCATGATCAGGAAAGGAAAGGGGAAAATCACGATGAGGCATTCTTATTTGTGCAATCGTTGTTATTCTGTGGGTCACGGCCACAGATCGCATTGATGTCCCGAAGTCCTGAACTCTGAAATACCAAAGACCTGGAAAACAACTGTGGTCAATTTACATGCTTCGCCCTCTCTACTCTCTCTGCTTTGCGTGGGCAAATGAAAAGGAAGAGTCACGTGAAAATGAATAAAAGTTGGAAAGACAAGGAGAAAGTAGGGCAAAATAAGCAAAAGGCGCAAGCAGCCAAAGTAACAAAGGTACAGAAGAGCGAGCGAGGAGGCAAAAGAAGGGATAAGCGAATGTAACAATGCCGATTTAGCAATTCTTGTGAAGTGTTCTACATTGGTGCGTAAAACGCGGAGACGCGTGTACTGTCGGTGGCTTCTAAAGCAGTTTTAGTTGTGCCATCTGAGACCTATAACGTGGACTCTCTCCCTCCATTTTGTTGGGCTTTGTCATCGCGCGAGCGTGAAAAACACAATAAAGTGGACAAACTTGATTCTGGAGATTCTGAACAAGTTTGTAAGCTTTCGCAAATAACAGCCTTCAGTCGTGCAGACGGCAGCACCATATACCTGTCGCTTAGATTCCCGCAGATGAGCACTCCTACTGCCGTGGACACCCAGAAAACGGTGTTGGCCACGTAGGCCTTCCAACTGTTCTCGCAGACCCAGTCCATCTGAAACATAATGTTTTCCAATAAACGCATTGCACTCGATCTGGCCTGTGTCCGTGTGTGCGTGTTTGTGTGGTATCAATCGCGCACACTATTTTCGCTGTGCCCAGTGTTTCACATTGGGAAATTTTTCTAACAAAGAAACGCCACGCGCGGACCTGCGATTTTGATAAGTTCACCTTAATATATTCATTTGTTTCATCTTTGCTTCCTCGTTAGATGATGGCATGGAAGCAGGAAGTTGCGCTTTCTATCGCCCGGGTCTACTCCAATAATCGCCGGAAAAGGTTCATTCGGCCGGTTCATGCGAGAGTGCACGGTAACCGCAAAGGTTGTGTCTATCAAAATTATCACAGACGTCCGCATATGCAAAGACTTTCGCAACACGTGCTTCTTCTTTTAGAGCGCAGCTCTTAGGCGCCGTTTCCTGCTCGAGCGGCGTCTCCGTCGCCGTCGGCGTAACCGCGCGTTGCATTATGGGAAACGTCCCGATGATACAACGAGCGGGTCTCACTCGTGACCCGCGAGTTGCATTACGGGACGTTTCCCATAATGACGTCACATGTGACGTCACGAGAGACCCGCGCGTTGCATCATGGGACGTCTTTCATGACGTCACACGTGATGTCACGCGTGACGTCACGGTCACTCGTGAAGGTCACGTGAAGGTCGCAACTTCCACGTGACGTTCACTTCACGAGGCCTTCACGAGTGACGTCACGAGGGGGAGGAAGGAAAGCAAGGACGAGGGAGAGGAGGAGGATGGAGGAGAGGGAGAGGAGAGGAAGAGGAGTGGAGGAAGACGAGGAGACCAGGAGAAAGGGAGGAGGAGAGGGTACAGAGGAGGAGCATACCCTCTCTGTACCCTCCCGTCCTCCTCCTCAAGAGCTGCGCTCTAATTCGGCGTTACAGGTAGTAGTAACCGTCTTTCGTTTTTCTTGAACTACACATTCACAAATATCATGGCACTAAAGAAATAACCTCTTCAACTTCTGGCAAATAGGGAAATCTCCAAAGTTGGGTATCGGCGTATCGCTACCATGACTACTATATCACTGTTCATCAAAGAAAACCCGGCTGTAGGTTGTACAGCCGGTCGGATTGCCCGGCTGGTTAATTTAGACTTACCGAAATACAAATAATTAAAAAATAATCTGGTTACACCAATAGAGCAAGCCTTTCGAAATACTTTTCGCTTCAGATATTTATTTCCGAATTGAACGATCCCTTCGTGATGTCACCATTCACTCAGTAGTAATCTTCACGGCTTCAGAGTTACACTTGATACTTTTCTAGGTACCTAGTAGCATTTAATCATCTGCTTTGTTTATTTTTAGAGCGCAGCTGTTAGGCGCCCGTTTCCGGCTTGAGCGGCGTCGCCGTCGCCGTCGGCGTAACTGCGCGGTGCATTATGGGAAATGTCTCATAATGCAACGCGCGGGACTCGTGACGTCACCAGTGACATCACCAGGGTCACGCGACCTAACGAGAGTCATGTGACGTCACGTGACCTCACGTCATACATTGCATTATGGGAAACGTCCTATGATGCAACACGCGGGGAGAAGGAGGAGGAGAGAGAAAGAGGGGGAGAAGGAGGTTAGAGTTTGAGGAGGAGGAGGGAGGAAGGGGAGGGAAGGAGGAGGAGAGGGTACAGATGAGGAGGAGGGGCATACGCTTCCCCTCAGTACCCTCCCTCCTCCTCCTCAAGAGTTGCGCTCTAATTCGGCGTTACAGGGAGCTGTAAACGTCTTTCATTTTCCCTTGAGAATATATCTTCATCATTTTATTTATCTCACTAATCGACTTACCTCAGAGACGACGCTTGGATAGATGAGCGAGAAGTCGTACTCCCAGCCGAACTGACACGACGTCGTTTCGAGGTCAACGGACGGCGCAGTCGTCGAGAAGTTTACCGATGCGCCAGTGCCAGCCTGAAGCCAGCGGAGCAGCGTGTCGTTCACGTCGTACATCCTGCACTGGCTCAGGCTTCCGTCCGATTCTCGGGGAAGGGCCACGCCAAGGAGAGCCTCCCCAGAGACGTTGAGGCCCTCGTACAGGTGCAGGGGAACCTTGCAGCGGTGAGGGGGCACCAGGAAACTGAAGATGTGCGCGAAGAGGGCATCACGCGCACGGGGGCAACGAGAACGCAGAGGTAGGTGATGAGCAGGTACTGGAACAGGCCGAAGTCACCGGCCTGTCGCAACGCTTCCTCGGGCAGCATGTCGTCGCCACTTTGGCTTCTCTTATGATGTTTGCTGAGAATCCTGGAACCGAAGACGCACAGTGTCAAAATGTAAGAGAAGAATATATGATGTTTTAATGTTGTTGGGTCGAGGCCAGAAAGGCACTGAACCTATATACTTACAGGCAGCCTGGAGGACCAGATTTTTGCAAAACTGGGGTAATGCGGAGCGCAAGGACGCATTTCAAAAAAAAATATTTGCGCTTACGAAGATAAAAGAAAAAAAAACTGATGCATTCTGCATTTTGCAAACGCGAGATCCGGTCAATAAAATAATGATGAACACACGCAGTGTCCACTGTTCTTCTGCTATGATTGACGTAATCGTTGAAATCCTATCGACTTCGCACCGTCTTCGCAGCGCGACGCCTTCGTTTAGCGTCACGATGAGGATGCGAACGGAAACGCAAGCAGCTGCAGATAAAGTAGAGTCCTGGAAGCCTGCGTAAGCAGGCGACCGTCGGCGCGAGCAGCTGGCTCCTAAATGGCAAAGCGTTTTCGCGTAATATCAAGATGTCTAGGATCATGAATAAATTTAAACTTGTCTCGATCATTCTGATAAACCCCGAAAGCGCATGACTGTGGTATGCGTGCAACGCATCGGAAACCACGCAAAGTTTCCCGTAACCATCACAAGTCATGACGCACGCATAATGCACAAGCTGCAGATTCTGTGCTCTCCAAGTTTATCAAAATAACCAAGAAAAAAAAGTTTAATTTTTTTTTCTAGACGAACCTTTTTTGTATGTTTGTCCACACTCGCTTTAGATGCACATGAGTAGAATCATTGTGCTGAGCGATGACGAGGATCTAGCACAAACAAGCAATTTAGTCGTTAGTTGCTCAGACAGTGGGAGTTTAGTCTGCCAGAGCAGGGCCTGCCCTACACCATCGAGCGCCCTAAATGAACTCCGGCGTGGCGCCAACCCCCCCCCCAACTCCCCCCCTTTTTTTATGCGCCTCTACCTACTAGGTACGACATCACGTTGTTAGTAAACATATGGGTAGCGGCCCAACACGAGCGTTTTGCGTGTCGGGCGGGTTGCTCAAATAAACAAACCCCCCCTCCCCCCAAAGAAAAAAGAAAAGCTTAAAAGGGGGCGCGGCGGCTCCCCCCTTTTGATGGCGCCCTGGGCGACCGCCCAGGTCGCTTACCTCTAGGACCGGCCCTGTGCCACAGTATGCGACATTGCACAATAGATGAGAAATTTTGCCAGTGAAGCACGACTGCTAACACAGTCTTTAACGTGCATCACGCAGTAGTGATGTATGACCGTACGCCAGTACGATGCTCATCCAGATGGAAACGGGCAGGGCTGGAGATGAGGACCCAGCATATTCACGGTCTCTACCGCAGTGGCATCGCACGTAAGAATAAAACGTAACATAAAAAAAAATTGCGGCAGGAAAAAGAAAAGAAAAAGAGTGTTGTCGATTAAAAGAACGAGCGTTCGAGATTAGCTCCTCAATTCTTTGTTTGCACGAAAATTCGCGCAAAAACAACGGATTCTAATGTCACGCTCTCGCTATTGTTTCTATCACAAAACTCTTAATGTAAACAATAAAAAAACTTTTTTTTTTGTTAGACATTACACTTAGTTAAGGCGAAGAAAATTAACTAGGTTAATTAAGACGAAGAAAAAATAACAACCGTATTGTGTTTTTTTTTTCGTCTTACCCGAGACCCGTTTTCACCTTAAGAACCGTAGTAAAAAAAGGTCCGGCTCCTCGCAGAGCATTACTAGTTTCCTCCTTTATGTTGATAATTAAGATATATGTAGGTGAATCTTAAATTATATATATGTTATCTTATCAAGACGTACACGTTCCAAACGCCAAAAGCATCGCTTTTTCCTCCGACAATCAAATATTATAAGAACTACTTTGCGCCGCGTATGAACAATGCGCAAAAACTTGCTTTTCTTGAGGTGAAAATGGGCATAGGTAATTTTTCTTTTCTCGAAATCTCGATGTTCGGCGTTTAGCTTTCCCCCCTCAATGTTCCTTATCCATGGCATATTAATTCGGTCGGTCATTGATTCATTTCGTCTTCACAACAAATGTTTATTTTTTAAGACACTTATTCCAATAAAAGAAGGCACTGAATAAAGGCGCCACCATACCACTGATGGCAGAGAGTAGCGGTACTTGCAGTTTACGAAGGTAGCGCGGAGTGATACCGTGTTGGTGGAAGTTTGGCCACTCACCTCTTGCGGCGAGCTTGCTCGGACGAACGTACCGCGTCTTTTGAACGAGAATCCTTCCATACACGCGGCCCGTATCTCTTTTTATAGAGCTCTTGCTGGCTGTTGCGGCTCATCGGGCCACGCGCGGGCACGTGCGACCTTGGCCAGCCAAAACAAACAAATTCTTTTCGACATGAGACAAAGGTGCTGCAGTGCTGCCACGCGCCTGGGTTGTAAACGATGTTTCATCGCTGCCCAGTTAAGACCTCCAACGTACGTGGAGGCCAAAGAAAGGGCCCAGTCTGCAAGCGAATCCCGGCGTATATTACGGATATAGGAAAGAAAGTAGGGGTGGGCGATTGTTCGAAATTTCGAATACGAGTCGCATATTATAAAATAATTGTTCGTATACCATTCGTAAACTAGATCGGGAGTATTTTTCGAATATTCGAAATGATACGATTATTCGACACAAACCGAATATTCGAGAGCACATTCGAGAGAATTAGTTCTGCTTACGGTTTCGAATAACGAAGCTATTCGAAATCGCTACCGCATCGCCGATTGGACGTCCTGAGCTTCGCGCCCAGAACGTCCAATCGGCGATGCGGCCAGCGTATATACTGCAGCTATATATCGTTCCTTCCTGATTACTTAAGCCGTTATTCAACATACTTTTAATGCGAATAGCATTCTTTGGATACTTCACGCACTTTTTCGTCTATGTATCTATCTATCTGGCTATCTAACCTCTTACGCCGCGGGTCGATAAATAAATAAAAAAGACCGGCGCCGGCTGGGATTCAGACCGTTGACCCTTTGATCAGCAGGCAGACGCGCTAACCACAGAGCTATGAAGGCAGTCATTCAACGCACTCTAAACGGTTGTTTATATCTTTACCATAGGACGCGCTTTACAGCGCTGTCACAGCTACCGGTGCGCGCGCGTTCCATGCACGAGGGCTCATTCCGCTCTCGTGAGGCTGAGCACGGCCGCTAGCTCACCCCTCTCCCGCGCTCGGGAGAGGGTGATGTAGCGGCCGTGCTCATCACGAGAGCGGAATGAGCCCTCGTGCATGGAACGCGCGCACCGGTAGCTGTGACAGCGCTGTAAGCGCGTCCTATGGTAAAGATATAAACAACCGTTTAAGCTACCGTTGGTTGAGACTAGCTGAGACGCCAGAAAGTCTGGTCGGTACCATTTTGAGTGTTTGTGCGTATGGCGCGTGCTTTGCTCGCCTTCCTAAGTGACACAAACGCACGTGCTGGGCTGCGGAGATCGTGCGCAGGGCTGTGAAAGTGTCAACAAATTTAGAATCGCCTCAAGAGTGGGCTGGCGTATCTAGAGTGTGCCGGCCACCTGACGAACGCGCATAACTCCGCACCGTTTGATGCTATTCGCATTAACGTAGATAATCATTCCCAAAGGATGGGTTCTGCTGATTTTTTCATATAGCATCCGGCATCGGGTGTTGCGCTACTTCGCCCACCTGTATTATGGCGGGCGGAAACGATTGCGGTACGCCGTCTGCGAAACAAAGAAACGAAGGGGAGACAGCGCCTAAACAAAGAGGGAGGCGCTTTTTAAATACTCTGCAAGGTTGACGGCATCAATTGCGCAATGCACGACATATGCGACCCAACGCTTCGAACACCGACATGTACCACAGCCAGAGTGTCGAACCGAAATTTTTATCGGTTCGGTTCCGGTTCGGGTTCACGGCTTTCGGTTCAGTTCCGGTTCAGTTCCGGGGAGCAAAAAATAACGGTTCAAACCGGTTCGAACCGGTTCGAACCGGTTTGAACCGCTAAATTGAGAATATATTTTCCGCATTGTTCTTGCAATATACACCATTTACGCCGTGAAACGATTAACTATATAGTTTCTTCGATCGTCCCTGCAATTTACTTTTGTTTTTTAGGTACCAGAAGTATGAAATTCAGTTATTTAATTTCGACACAAGAGTAGAAGAAAATCTACATTAACGTACGTTACGTCGTGTTCATACGACTCAACATCCCTTTGTTTGCCAGTAACATATATTTTACCTGAATCAGAATGTTTAAGTACAAGAGTAAAGAGTTGAGCTTGTTGGTACATACATGTAAATAGATCAGCTTGAAATTTAGAACTATACTGTATTTTCTTGTCCTTTCTTCGTGTTTAAGTAAAATTCTAAAATGCAAGCTGATCTATTTACACGGTATAAAATGTTGTCGCGAAGTGTGGTAGGTCGCCTGAAATACCCGTGATTGGTACAACTTTGTGTCGCAGTATTAAAAGTGAAATCGTGATTGTGTCCTTGAACTAAGGAATTAATTACATCACATAAAATTATGAAATGAGCACCTCGTGGCCATATATATCATGAAATATGGTTTACGAAATACGCTTCACAATATATATGTATATGATGACGACACAACTGAGCTAAAAGCAATGAAACTTTCAAAATGTCACAAAAGTTTAGGATAATTCCTTTCAGTCTATTTTTTATAGAAACACCGAGCGGAAATCAAAATGCTTGTTGTTCTAACCAAACATTGTTTGCACTCAGCACCGCATGCATGCGACTAATCATGCATCAAGGAGTAATCGCAATTGTTCACTCTAATCTATACGCACCTTCGCATTCAGATCGAATCTGGCCCAAAATAGCGCTTGCCCAAGTGAACATTTTCTTATACAGGATAAGCTGGCATAGCCTGGCTGTGGAGGTTTGTTCTTCACAAGATGCCGGTCAATTTAATTTGCAAATGAGCATCACCCTTGCTAATTGATGATTTTAACGCGATAGCGTTAAGGAGCTCATCTCGCAGAAAAGCCGATGTCGGTGGCGTGACTGGAAAATCCTGATTGGTCGATAGGGTCATGACGTCAGAGCTACATGCCCTCGCGCAAGAATTTCAAACAACCCACAATGCTCACGTGAAACGTGACATCACGCGTGGAATGAGAGTGATTAAAACATGACATGTAATGCGAATTAAAGGTCGCCGTATGTCTCAAATGATTTCACTTTTTAAAGTAATTCCTTTTCCTTAAAGAAAAAAAATTAAGAATTTTAGGTGGGATTCGAACTCACGATCCTTCGGTTGCGAGTCAGGCACTTTTGACTAGGCCACGCGAGGCACGTTTGCGCGGCAAATGAGAATGCGATGCAAACGAGGCCCGTTAACGCTATCGCGTTCCACTTTTAAAGGCGAAGCTTAAGCGTCCTCCAAGATTCTTTTTTGTTAAGTAAAACGAAGTTGTATTTCACGTTCTACTCGACATGGCAGCTACTTAATTGGACACTTTCTGGCGGTTTGCGTGCGTAATCGTCATAGTTCCGCCGCGCGCCCCTGTTTACTTTGTTTTTGTCCAGCCCACAGACACATAAAAGTAATGTTCACCACGTAAAAGAGGCAATAACAGACTTCTATATGTTTGAGAAGTTATATGTGTGAGGAACACATAGTTATTTAAATTAGCTTCAAAATCAGAAATGTGTGTAGGCGCCGTCCCGTATCACTTACAACGTGCCTGTCGAGGATAAAAACGCCGGAAAAGATTGGCAGAACACCTTTCAGATAATTTGGGGGGCATTGCTTTAGGGTGGTCGGCCCTTTATTTATGTTGTCAAATATTCAGTTAGTAATCAAATATATTTTTATAATGATCAATAAATTTTACTTTATAAAGTTCACATAACCGCTTGAGACCGACGCGGAAGGACGATACTCGAAACTACACGAGCTGTGGAGTCTGCGTAAAAGTGTTTTTCTGTTTGCTGATTGGCAGTGTGAAATATCGGCTTGCATTGTATGCCAAAAAGGACTCTGTGCTCACATGATAGATTGGAAGTCAAATGCACGAAATGTTCAAAAAGAGAGAGATAATTAATGTTATTTTTCTAAATAATCCCTTACAGAACGACTTACTGCCAAAAGAGATGCGTAAAGATGCACGCAATGAAATTCATAATTTTACATAAATAGCGCAAAGGACAGACGAATAATCGTAAAATCTTAGTATAAATCACATTTCATCAGCTTGCATGAGCTCGAAACTTCGCTAGATACTGCCTCGGGAGGCTGATGTTTTATTCGGTTTTACCTGCACTTGTTTTGGGCCCTCACTTTACAACACTATGCTTGAATTGTCATGCGCTCAAAAAATTTCTCTAGGCTGCCATATATCATCGCGAGACTGTTATAAATACTGCACAACTTTACAATTAGGACATCTATTGCTAGTGTTGCGAACATCACATTTCACCAGAAAGCTGAACTGTTTAACATTGTATGCACGTGACGTCATCACACTATAGGCTGGTGGTCATTGTGATTTCTTCTTGCTGAGAAAATCGAATTCGATGGTGCAAAATGCACGCTGCAGGAGGTTCAAGCTCAGTGAAAGCCAAGTATTTGAAAGGCACGTATTATTATTCTTAGTGCATTGTCGTGAGGAACGGCGCGAACGTGTGGCACGACAAAAACATGCTTTTTTAGCAAGAGCGTTTTTGCAAACAAAGTAGTTTCCGGGGTAACGCTTTTTGGTCTGCGCCAAAGATGTGGGGAAGAGGAACCTTTACAACCCAGTATGTTTTTAAAACTAACCCCCTCCCCCCCCACACACACACACGCACACACACACACTTCTTTTCACAGCGGAGCTGTTAAGGGCTAGTTTCCCCAGTATGATACTAAATGATGACACTAAACTTTGGACAGCTACCGCCATCTGTAAGTGACGACGGCAACCAGACAAACGGCTGGCCGGTTGTCTGGTTGCCGCCGTCGCGCATAGATGGCGGCAACCTCTCCAGCCTTTCCACTCTGGCTTGCCGACTTGTGGCCGGCCATTACTTCATTCCCACCATAGTACAGCTTCGCTGGTCTTCCTTCTTCACCAGAGTGGAAAGGCTGAAAGTATTCCTGAGGAATTGCCTCCTCCGTTTGTGTGTGCTAATTCGACGATTTTGTTTGTCACTTGTTAACAGCAACCCTTCATTGCTTTTATTTTGCACTCCGTGAAGTTTAAAGGGGTCCTAAAACGATATCGGGTTGGAATGTTCATGACTTTTCCGAGGCGTACTGGTCCTAGTCTGGCCCAAGTATACTCGCACAGACCGCCACTGATTCAGACACTTCTTTTGTCGCGGTGAAATTGCGAGGATAAAATGAGACTATTTCTTTTAGTCTTGCCTTCGCAAAGATTGATGTCGTAATTGTGGGATCAAAACCACCCGCCTAACGACAGTCGGGCGCGGCTCATGGATTGGACAGGAGAACTGCGTGAGCACTGTACATCGGCTCGTAACAATCAATGCCTCTGCGGACACTCGGGTAGTGGCTCGTGTTCAACCACTGCGGTGATGAGAATAGCCGAATTCTTTTAACGCTAATTGGCGGCATAAGATAGGCACCAGGCCACGCGGCCGCTTCTGGCTCCGAGTTGAGGGGATGAACGATGCTCATATTTTTCTAATTTGTTGGCGACTGCCATTGCCTAGAAAAAAGAGCAAAGCCAAGTTGAAACAGTTATTAACGTTAGGGAGTGATCCTGAGTAGTATTTAGTGATGTATGGAAATATTTTTATAGCTCCTTTAAGCAAAATACAGAGGGGGTCGAAACTTGGGCAATAACTTGAGAACGACGCTCGTGTGGGACTTACAGCGACTGCCAACGTTCGGCTGTCCCTCTGAGGTCACTAAAATCTTTTTTTTTAGGTATTCCTTCCGTACACACATGTAGCTTTATGTAACGTCATATTAATAAGTCGCATTTATTCATTTCAATACTTCTATTCTCGGGGACATCTTTCGGATGCAGTACAGCAAAAACGAAAAAATGTTTGGGTGCCTCAATGATGTAAAATTGGTCTTGAAACATTTTTTTGTACTTTCAATAAATACTGTTAACAAGTAACCCCTGACGTTGCTAGCTTGCGAAAACATCCATTAGTTTCCCCCTCCACGTAATAGCAGATGCAGAAAAAATAAAGGAAAGAGACAGCTGTCGATCCCCTCTTCAACTCGCCATTTGAACAAGCGGCCACGTGATCTGACGCTAATTATATACCGTCAGTGTTCATCATAGTTATGCCCTAGGCGGCAAGGGTTTGGAAAGCAAAAGCTTGGGCTGAGCTTCAGATATTGTTAGAATTGGGCTATTATCATATTTAATTGACATGAGCCGTTATCCGAATGTTTGGCGATGCTGATTGTCATGAACCCGAGCACTCGACTAAAGGTTTTGAAAATCGCTTACGTCACGGTGTCACGTCACTCTCGGTACAAAATCGTGATGTCATGTTACGTCACGCTGTCAACAAGGTTAATACATCTAGTGACTTCCTCAAATTAAATCGAGTTGACGCGGTGAGTCACACGTGACGTCACGAGGTCATGTGACATTACTTGACAACATGTATTGACACCATGACGTCACGTGACAACGGTTAATCATAGTGCCAATACAAAAGCGCCATGAAAACCCACAATTTACCATACATTGCAATTCTGTATATGACGATTTGATCAACAGATAGAAATACAGCAGCCAATTTTTTATTCCCATATGTTCATTTTGTGATACCAAAAAAATAAAAAAATTACCTTGAACCGTTTTGAACCGGTTACCGTTATATTTTTTTCGGTTCGGTTCCGGTTCAGTTCCAAGATGGCGGCGAAGATTTCGGTTCGGTTCAGTTCCGGTTCGGCTAAAAATAACGGTTCTGTTCCGGTTTTCGGTTCGGTTCGGTTCCGGTTCGACACCCTGATCGACAGCACCATTTGTCAATCATCTATCCGAAACTGCATCCAAAGCGCTGATGAAAGGGTGGCGGATCACTGCGGCAGTATATAGCCAGGATAAACGATCGACCGACGAACTTTTGTACGCCGTACCGAACCCCTGCCAGAAGAGAGTACGCGAGTACTAAATACCTCTTTATTCTCTCGTTAATGCGGGTTTGGTGGTTCAACATGTGAAAGAAAAAAGAAGTAGCGAATAATTGCCCTTGCATTCGATATTCGATTCTATATATTCGAAGCTATAGCTATATTCATGCAATTCGTTATATATATATATATATATATATATATATATATATATATATATATCATTGTTGGACAAAATACTCGATAAAAGTATTTAAGCGGTTACTAAAATACCTCCTCCATAAAGTATTTAAATTTACGACTCAAGTTACTTTTACTGTAAAGTATCTTGAGTAGAGTACAAATAGTTAGACATGTGATTCAATTACTTTTGACACGATACTTCCGTGCCATTGCGTAAGTTGTATCAACGTTAGTGACAAGCACAATTATAGTTTCGCACATCTGGTTTACCAGAAATGGTGTATTAAAACGCAACACAAAACGGCAAATAACAAAACAAGAAAAACATCGCAGGGCTATTTTATCCAGTCCAACTATAAGGAGCAGGACATCAGTGATACATGTTTACAAAACATTTCAGTGGACACCAAGAGAAAAGGTCGCTTTAGCTATTCACTGGCAACTGTCGCGACCTATAAGGAATGCGCGTGGTGTCTATCAAAATGGCTGTCATCTATATGATCGTCATAGAACAGCAGTAATTAATCTCTAGTTTTTGATTTATACGACTACGGGCAGTATTAGAGGCCTTACTTTATTGCTTCCCGCCAGGAAGGTGTCGGCCGAGGGGTTCTCAAATGGGGGTCCGCGAAGGCATTCTAGGAGTCCGCGAAGCCCTGCCTCATCAGTCAAGCCCGGCAATAAAAGTAGTGTTTTTTTTTTCTGATTGAGAAGAAACGTTCACATTTACGTTGGAGTTTTCTCGTGTGTATATCAATGAGAGAATCTACTTCACACAGCACTTAGTAATATGAATTTATTAAATCATTATCATAATTAACCTATACATTTTGCTTCCCCTCTCCACGAAGGGGGTCCTCCACCATCTCCGCCGATCCACAAGGGGGTCCGCAAAAGCATTAACGGTTGAGAGCCACTGGTGTACGCATCACTTTTTTTTTTTTTTTTTGTGAAGCCGATCATCCAGGAGTTGGGAAGCAAGATTTTGACACCGCGGTACCACCAGTGGCGTACCAACTTGTTTTTGAGTGGGGGGAGGGGCGAACCAGACCGCCCCCCCCCCTCCCCTCCCCCCCCCCCCCCCCCCCCCCCCCAGGGCCGGGAAGCGGTGCCCTTGATATACCTTGGGCGCCGCCGGCCGGTGTTCGCCCTGCCCAGAGGCCGCCGGCTGTTTCAAGGGGGTCAAAACACATGCCTTGCCCTCCCCCCCCACACACACTCTGAGAACTGGGGGAGAGGGGGGGGCGCCCCCTTGCCCCCCCCCCCCCCCCCCGCCCCCCGGTTGGTACGCCCATGGGTTCCACAATCGCTAGAAAGTTGCGAATAGTGACATCGCAGAATATCACGTCCTGCAGCGCAGCGCACCTCAGACGCACCGTTGTAACTCCAATTCATATTCCTACATGGGGGAGTTTAGTGTTAACGAACTTGGGATAAGGAAATTAGTGAATGGATAACAAAGAGAGCCCACATAATAGCCACGGCACTCATCGCACCTTCTTCAAGTAGGTTGCGTTCAGAAAGGCACTCAACTTTGGGGGACGCTTCGTGGGCATCTCGAGAGGTCATCCTGCTCGTAGTTATTTTCCTGTCCTGTTCTCTGCTTATCAATGTTCGCGAAGTGTTCGCGAGAGCGAACACTTCGCGGGAGTAATAAGTGTCGGACTGACGACAAAAAGAAAAGAAACAAAAGAAACATCGACGTTTTGCTGTAACAAGGTCAAATAAGCAAAAAAAAAGTGCCTTCTCTTTGCGTCTATTTCTCATTTTCTTCTATTTGTTATGTATTTTCTTGACACTGAAGTCTGCTTTGTCGTGGGTCGTTTCCCGTTGTGCCTTGCGTCTCAGTGTGGCAATCTTTACTTCCCTAAAACCACCCGTTTTGTTTGAGGATTTTTTGGGGAAAACTTTAATGGAAAAAAAAAGGCGTCTTTGGGAAGGCGAGGGAGACAACCTTCATTGTACGAACTTTGGGGTAGAACATGAGTCACAATCTGCACAAAAGCGATGTTTTCACCAGATCAATCAAAGTCATCGTAGCTTATCGGATCCAGCAACAGGATTTGGTTGCTTGAAAGAATGTTCACGTTTGCTCGTGCCACGCCCACGTCACTTCATACCGAAAAACAGAGAAAATGGCGGAATGTCAAAAGTGTATTTGAGATAATGAGTACAAGATACTCAGAAATGTAATTAAAATACAGTATCAAATTACTATCGATCAAAAGTATTTGCAAGATACCAAGATACTTCAAAAAGTATTTGAAATACAGTATCTTGAGTAGAGTATTTGAGATAATGACAAGTCTGGTGCATAAACGCGCAGAGACCAGATTTGTGTACGGTACTGATCGCGAGTAATGAAAGTGCTTGTAATGGACTACTTTTTTGAGTAATTTTTGGAACGGTTTGACTACAATTATTGGTAACTAGTCACAACGGTAATCTAATTACTTTTGGAAGTATACTCGAATTACTTGTAACTGTTAATTTTTTCACCTCCCGTTTCTAATGGTGCCCTTCATTCGTACAAGTTATCCTTTCAAAGAATACCTACGCGAATCGAATCTCCGACGGGAGAATGGTTTACCAAAAAGTGGCGCCTTAAGAAGGCACTACGTAGTTCTTAAGTCGATGATTCTATTCCAATAACAGAGTGTTTTAGAGAACCGTTTTTGCACATACACGATATGGTGCGATAGGCCCTCCGGTACGCACCTGCGCATGTGCGAGTCTTCTGTGGTAGCGCATGCGCAGTTCGTACTTGAAGGCGCCGTCGAACCTTATCGGATTTGAAAAACGATTCTCTAAAACTCCCTAACAGACGGTACGGAAGACCCGTTTTCAAACCGACAGAAAACTCTGTCATTTTGAAAATACGAAGTAATCGGAAATGTAACGGTTAGTTTTTTTGTTTTTTTCTCAAGTAACGGCCTATTACTTTGTTGGCGAGTAATCTAGTAATCCAATTATGTTCTTTCCAATATTTATATTACCCTTTCCAGCACGCTCTCCATTCCAAGTAATTGAATACATTTTTTAAGCGAGAGTAATTGTAATTGGATTTTCGAGTAATGTGTACGAGATTGGCAGAAGCACAGCCTCCTAAGGTAGAGGCTTACTGGAAAAAACAAGGTCCATTATCGTTCGGTGCACAAGTTTAGCACTCAGATGGGATTACGGCCCGCTGAAAATCGGCGCCGTTGGGTCTGAAACGTTCTTTTATAGAGCACCTTTTTTTCTTTTTTGATATAGTTACGTATTGGTTTGTTTCACATCTAGATATGGGAAAATTCTTATGATTATAGATGGAAGAAGGATTTGCGAAGGAAAGATTTGCAGTAAGTACAGATTGGTGTAAGGGTGCGTTTATTGCTTGCATCGAAAGTTCCTAAACTAAATAACGAAAAGTTACTCCAACTGCAGTCGAGGACGGAAAGGAACGGTTGAAAGCGGACAGTGCAGTGACAGCTTTGACTCGGCACCATCAACGGCTAAGCGACGCCGCTGTCACGAACAAAAACGCTTTACCGTTGGGGCGATTACTTTGAAGGAGGCCGATGTTCCACTAAGACCCCCGAAGAGACCAAAAGCGTCCAAGCAAAGGGGCGGCAAAGTACGTGAAAGCTTTTTGTAGAAATAGATTTTTCTGACAATAAACTTCTTCCAAAAATCTTCTTTGCATGTATGGGACCCTTTTGTGAGGGACCTCTTTGGCCAGGGAGAGGAGTGGCATGGTTTTGATTTTTATTGCCCCGTTGACGAAGTAGTCTTTAAAGTGCTACTTCGTCAATAAGGCAATATATCTCTGCACTGCATGAAAATGAACTTAGCACTCGCTTGCATTGCACCCGTTGAAACACGAACCTCTTGCGGCCGTAAGGACCTGCCTAGAGCTAGCTAGGAATAGGAGCATAAGGCCTGCCGCGTCCCCTATACCTTCCTGGTTGCCTGCCTGCCATTCCAGACTCAAGGGTCAGTTAAGAATCGTTAAAAATAAAAAGCGCGAACACCGAGGAAAAGAAGAGGGGACAGGACAGCGTTTAGTCAACTAACCCGTCAGTTATTTTTGAATCAGTTAAGAAGCCTATATAGGACATTAAGACGAGGGAACAGGATGACCGCCCAGTACACTATACTTCTTTCTTTGCTTACCTGCGGACAAACTCTGGTACGTCGGGAGCCCTCCAAAAAGCGTGCCCCAGCATTCTATCCTATTGGTAGGCAACACCATAAATTTAAGGAAAGTCGCAGATTCGAAACATGCACGCATTGTATATAGTTGTGACGGGATGTCGTAAGTTCAGGTCGGCAAATCGAAACCGAAACGGTAGCCCAAAGGTACCCAAAATTCTTTGCGCGGCACTACGCCGCTAGGATCGCTTCGCGATTTTGCAAGAGGTCTATTGGCAAGTCAGTCTCGTTTTCATCCACAACGTCGATAGCTATGAAGAGTTTATTTCTGAAAAAGCGCGCCACCTAGTAGCCGCTGCGTCAGTTATCCGAGACTATCATTATTTGGGCGCGCACTTTTCAGCGTACGACGTGAACTCGGCCCAACTCGTATTGAGAACGGGTGATCTGTAGCTGTCAGCGTCGGATCCAATCGCAAGCTTCGTGCCCAAGAATGGGTGCTGAAGGGATGCTAACTGTGCCCTTTATAACGGGCGGTAGCTTGCGCCCCTATAGCCAAGAAACGGTGACCGCCAGTGTCGCTTGATGGGGTTTCAAAAGGGTCTGTTGTGGTATAGGCGTTTGAGGACGCAGTCCCTTTGTGTCGTCCGTTTGTTCGGGTTCCCGCGGGATGAAGGAATTAATATGTGCGACGCGGTTACCGTTGAATCGGACGGCGGCTTGCATGGAAAAACCGCTGAAACCTAGACGGTGTTTGACACCGACGTTACACTCACCTCGTAACTATACTCTGTTTCACCTTAAAGGGATACTACAACAAAATTTAGGCTCTTATTTCTTGGTCTACGCGTGTTCCAGCGAGCAGTATCACATTGGACACCCCAATCTTTTGTTGAAAAAGACACGAAAACAAATTTAAACCAATTAAACGAATAGCGAAAGGCACCTGGTGGATCTCGCTAGATCCTCGCTTGTAATGTCCGTCCAGGAACATCGACAGGTAGGGACGATGCCTGTCTCGCCTAGAACCAACATCATTAGATTAGATCAGGTACAGAACTGCTCATAGACGCTGCTGGCACGAGCAGTACCCCTCACTCACCACGACTCGCCTCCCGTTGCTCGACACATCGTAAGCTATTCTTTTACCTACAGTATATTCTATTGAATACGTACGTTTCGAAGCTCAGCGTCGAGATGGCGTTCCACCGTACTCTATGGAACACAGAGTTCGCAAAACGAAAATCTAGATGGCGCTTCAAACGACGGGAAGCTAAAGCCCCTTTATACGGAAAAGTAACGCCATCCTTTGAAGAATGCCGCCAGCTATCTTGACCCGATGCAGGTGGCGCTACAGTCGACCACGAGTGGAAAAAGCAAAACATGAAGATAAAAGGTGTGCGCGTCAGAGGAGGAGGCAGAAGGAATGCCTATGCTGTCGGTGTGCAGTGCATGCTATGAGCTCATGCCGGCAATCAAATAACATCGACTGTGCTACGTCACGGCTTTCTTCGTCTTTCTTTGAGCCCATCCTTCGAGGCCGGTAGACCGTGACAGTGCGCTTTTAGCCTGTGTGTATGTATTTGCGCGTGTCTTTCAGCCTTTGACTGCGCTCTGACTCAAGTATAGGAAGGCCGTCTGCTATCTTGGCCCGATCCAGGCGGCACTACAGTCGATGAGCGGGTGTAAAAAAGCGAAACATAAAGATAAAAGGTGTGCGCGTCAGAGGAGGAGGGAGAAGATGGCGCTACCTTTCTTATTCAGGGGCGTTACGGGAAGCGGACGAAAGTGAGGGGGGTACCCTCTCCGCAGGAGTTCCACAATTGAAGTAATCTAGTAATGTTGCCTAGAACTATAGCCTCACGAAATACTTTGGCCTCACTGTGCCCCATGCGTGCAAGCCTGTGCAGCGTGCGTGTGAACGTAGCTTTGGCAAGCTTATAGTTGCACGCACTTGCCCGCACGAGCAGAGACACAATGGTGGCCAGACGCCTTATACTTTCAATCGTCTTGTCGACTCCAGCCTCGCGTCGCAGCTTTGCTCGTACCGAGACAGGTTACGCCACGATTGCGTCGGATTTCACGAGCTCTCCACATGGCTGCTCTCCGAGCGCTCGCCAGATGGGGCCGTTTATAACGAAATATACAGCCATCAGGCTCAAAATACAAACGTCCGCCTCTCATTTACGGATATTATGGATCATAGTCAGCCTATTTCTGGACCCCACATGTACATTTCAAATTTAGTCGAAGTATCCTTTTAACACGCAGCCGCGGCGCTACGAGCTGATGGGACCAATCATAGAGCGTCAAAAACGCACCGTCATAACTTTCGTCATATGTTTCTGTATGTGTTCTGTAATCGCTGAACCAATCATAAACGGAAAAGTCCCAGTGACTTGCGCTTTTGTCGCTGCTTGATGGTACCATTAGCTCGTAGCGCCGGCTGCATCTGGAAGTTTCGGTCTGACAGGTGGCGCCATCTTACGCGGAATTTTCGCAGCTTTGGGATGGCCCGTGGCCGCAATCATGTAACCCGACCTCGAGCTAGAATCTCCGATTAGACCTTGCCGAATTCTTACGCAGCGCTCACGTCCAATCGTTGGGTGGATCAGACTTCCCAAAGTTGCCCATTTTGGCCACCAGCTCGGGCTGACCAAAAATCGACCGAGACGCATCCTGTTCACTGCCCCAATGGTACATATGCATATGTATATATATATATATATATATATATATATATATATATGTATATAGATATATATATATATATATATATATATATATAATTATATTATATCGCATAAGATCAGACGTTCAGTTCTAACCATGTGCCAGGCTGTATGAATTATGCAACCCGAGTTGTTCCAGCGTCAGTTCATATTCCGCACCTGATACAAGCAGCTCGTATATATACAGCGGAAGCTACGATTCATCTCAGCCAATCCAGGGCTGGGAACGTGTCGGGTAACTACGCACCGCTTGCGTCACTGCTGTGCTCCCCTTCCGAGGATCACGTGACACAACCGCTCCTCGGGATTGGCTGGCACGGCTCACGTCATTTGCTGCGGTTCATCTTAACGCCAAATGCGGAGTGTGGCCGCATTATCCCGTTTCAGTTCGGGCCCCGTCACTTCTCACGTAACTCCCCCCCCAAAAACGACGCAGTCGTGTTTCCCTGATGATCGTCACTCGTCAATCAACACGATTACGGAAACTGAGACCGTCCCTCCCATAAAACAGAAACGAATCGTCCTCGGGTGACCAAACGACGTAGCACGACACTGAAATAGGTCTCCGAAGGAGACTATATGTACCGTCACAGTGGTTAGCAGACGCGAAAACGAGACGACCAAGTAAATATGAACGCGGACGAAGCAGTCAGACAAAGCAGTTCGAAAGAAAAATGGCAGCGCCAGCACATAGGACGTGCCGACGCGAACCCCGACCCAGATTCGTCGACGCGGGGTATCGCCCCTTGGATACTGCTCCCTGAGGAACGGGTCGCTGGTACGCCACGCTCGTCTCTAAGCCGACAGTGCGCTGGCAGCTCTCCGCTCGTCGGTCCAATCAAATACCGTCGCCCTTTCATCACCTCGCAACACTCCCTGCGCGTGGATCTGGCAGGGGGCGTGATCACGCGAAGAAAGATAGACGTACACACGACTGGTCCAACGAACATCGTAGCTTCATCCCGGCAGTCAGCTTAGGGGCGAACGGAGTATTTAGGCGTTGCCTCTCTCGTTGGGCCGTAACTCTCGGCGGGCTGGAGTGTATCGCGCGTTAGCGGGGGTGTCTACGTGCGGCACGTATACTGTACGTGACTGAGAGGCTTTAGTTTATCGCGTCGAACCCGGGAATTTGATTTTCCGGTCGCGACAAAGAGCGGTCACGTGACACGCGATGGCGGGACTAGAGTCACTCAATCTTCTCGCGGAGCGCAGAAGGCTTTGCTCGAGAACCGCGTCGCGGCGCTGCTGATCGATGGCTCGAAAATGGCGACCGGGGCGGGTATACACCCGACTGCAGTGTATACACTATAGAATACGAGGTTAGTGTTGGGACCGGCGCGGCTCGACAATATAGAAGCTCGTGACGCCTGCGTGCGTAAAAAAAAAAAAACAATCGCGGCGCTGCAGTCGTTGCGATAGTAGAAAGTCGCTGCAGCCCGCCAAGTTCGGCGAATATTGCATCAGGCGTTGGCAACCGTTCGCATCGCGCCTACCAGCGGCGCACACGCGCGACTCTACATCTCACCGATGCTAGCGATGCGCCGGTTACATGCGATCGCCACGTCTCACGCGAGCCACTCAGGACCGAACCCTACCCCGTATTCTAGTACACTGTAACTTGACGAGAACTGTAAGGGTCACCCTGTCCGGTTTGTTTTCCCTCGAGCTCGGTGTTTACCTGTGCACAAGGCCTCTGGACTCGATTCTTTGTGTCACCTTTCTCATTTTCCTCGATAGATCGATAGAGCACAGTGCGGTACGAGCCCGACCTCCCGAAAGCACTCATCGGAAGATGCGAGATTTGACTCAATCTGGCCTTTGTGCTGAGTGGGCGCTGGAGACAAGCGCGGTTCATACGCATGCAGTGTTTACGCAGGTTGGAGTGGCTTCAAGAGAGCACCTCGGGCGACGCGAGAACACGCGAGTCTCAGCCGAGCGCTCCGTCATTGTTGCCGTCGTCCCCACTGTTGTAGTTCTAAAGGTGGCCGCTAGGCGTGCGACGGTCAGATCTCCTCCCCAGGCTAGAACGGCAGGGAGGAACTTGAGTTGTTCCACCTCGAGCACAAACCCTCCGGCGACGCGTCTGCATCTCGTGCCCCTCGTGCGCGCGCGTGCAATCAAACGGGGTACGAGAGGCTCAGCCAAACGCTGACTGCAAGCACTCGTGTCTAATCTGTGTCTGCGCTCGACCTCGCCGTGACGACGTGGAAATGCTCGTGCACGCGGGCTTCGAGTGCTCTGTAGGTGGTGTTGGCTCCACACGCCCGTAGACCTTTCCGAAAATCGCCTTCTACGCGCTGCCATCTTCGTCTGCTGGGCTGTGGAACACCTTTTGAGCATGCGCTGTAGCTGCGCTGTGCGGTATATAGCCCCAGGGCAGGGAACAGGAGGCGCGTCGGTCGGCCGTTAGTCAGCGCGGCCGGTGGCCAGAAAGGGCAACTTTGGCGAGGGCATGTCACCGAGCGGTTGGACACGAGCTCTGCGTCACAGTTCGCCACGGCGCTCGGAGATTCGAGCTCGAGATCGGGTCAGAACGATCGCGGCCGCGGGCCGCATCAGAGTTGCGAAAATTCTCCGTAAGATGGCGCGCCACTCGTCAAGCCAAATTTCATTGACCGTGGGGTATATCGGACGCTGCGCACGCGTCCAGAGCTCAGTGACTCGGCGTTTTTTCTTTTTTGTCCGGGTGATATAGGAGTTGGAAAGTTCCATAGGCTCTGTTCACATATTGTTTCAACAGGCGTGGCCAGTTCACACGTGCATCTCGGCGCTGAACTGTGTGTGTGTGCGAACATTATTATACAGTCGAAACGCAGTAAGTGCTGAAAAGGCGCGATAAGCATCGACTACCCCTACAGAACGAGTTATACAAAGACGGTTTGCCCTCGACGTACATGTTTCTAGGGGCTATAGACCACTCCACCCCTGCGTCGAGCACGGAATACGAGATGAGAAGGGTGCGTACTATATAAAGCGAGCACGCTCGTACACGCGCGCAGATAACGCGCGCACCTACACACCCACATTGCTGTCGCGATCCGGTTGAGCCATCTCTGTTTTGCGATCCCAGGGGGATGTGTTCGTGCGGCGCGATACGAATCCAAATGTTGGACCGTATCCAAAACGTCAAATCAAATTCCATATAAAAATAATAAAATAAAAAGAAAACGGGAAGCACGAACGAGAAGTGCGCGAAACAATTCGACACACACACTCCGTCACCGCAGCATACTACAGACGATGCAGTGGCAGCGTGTTATGTACGCTATCACACGCTGCACCATGACTTTCGTCACACTGCTGCGGTAACGCTGCCGTCAGCACTGCGCAGACACAATAAAACTTGTAAAGATAAAATTAAAAAAAAGATATGTTTAATGTTTGATTGCACCAGACGAACAGCCGACCGACACTGTTGGCCAACATAACAGAATCATCTTTTGGCGACCTCGAAAATCTTCCGTATACTACCGCTTGTCCACAAACCTGTCTTCATTTGTCGCCGTATGCGTGACGCTCGAACTTAATTAAAGATGTTTGATCGGAAGGTGCGTTTCGCAGGTGTATGGAAGCGGTGTTTGTCGTTTGTCCGTGTAGTGTGGGCAGATGGACTAATAATGTAGTAACACTTATTACAATGCACACGTGAGTTCGCCCAGTTGAGAATGATGAATGATACTAATCAGTAAGCGAGTTTATAATAAATAAATAAGATAGAAACATTTCGCAACAGTGCTATTGTCGATGCTGCCCTGCTTCAGATTGAAAAAAAATATTTTTTGAATAAATTTGGGTGATTTAAAACGTTTTTATCGCATAATGTTGCAATCTCATTGAATAAGGAGCGATATTAAGATGATCAAAACTAGCCACGACATGTGCTTCTTGAATTTTTAGTGATTATAATAGCTCACACTTTTTTTTTAATTATACACATATAGTTGAGCTTGAAACTTCACTTTCGTTAGCGGTGCATGTGTACAAAAAAAAAAAAAGAGAGCAAATGCAAATTTAGGTCATAATTGATAAAAACATAGAAATAAAAAAAAAGTCTTCTAAACCGCTGAAAAAGTGGCTTTTAATACTTGAAAGCCTTCGAAAAACTCACCGCATATTCTTTAACTACGACATAGGCGAGTGGAGATATAGATTCAACAGCTTCAAATAAATACACAAAAATATAAGTTTCCTTTATCCATTCTTAATTACCTCAAGTCTGCCAGCCCCGTCGTCCTTACTAAAGACCCATAAATCAAAAAGGCTAAAAAGGATTTAAAAAAATATATCAATAAATAGATGAATAAAAATTTAATCCACCGTTTTTTTCTTTTTTTTTTTATATATACATTTCAATTTGTCAAAGTTTGTATAGACTAAAGAGCGCACTTTTGAAGCTCATAAATCTCTTTCGTACACTCTCTATCCTCTATATGTATATAGTATATAGTATAAGGCAAATCGGAACGTCGCCTTAAAACAACTTAAAACATTCATTTCTCCTAACCGCCTCGCCGTGAGGACCCGGCTTATAAATGAGCGACGCAGAAACTTTTGCGGTGGGGAGTTCTGGTCGCACACGTCGAGCGACGAATCATCTAGGGGAGTATAGTTGCTACATACGGGAATTTCAATCAATTCTTCAGGAACCTCTCTCTCTCTCTAACATTCCCCCTTTTTTTTTCTCTCGCTCATTTCCCGAATTAGCGTCGGCCACAGCTGACGCGTCCACGCTGCGCGAGATCTATAATGCTGCGTGTTCTTCACCTCGTCGAACTTCGAGCCGTTCCTGCGTTAGCGCACAAACGATAGACCGTTCCGATGCGAAGCGCGAGTTCGTCTGCTTCTTTGCAGGGGTTGTAATGACGTCAGAACAGCCGAGCTCTGATTGGCTCTGATTGAAGGATAGTGGGTAGACCTCAAAGCTAGCTGCCTCGAGGTCTATACCCACTATCCTTCGATCAGAGCCAATCAGAGCTCGGCGTTCTGACGTCACCACAAACCCTGCAAAATAAGCAGACGAACTTTCGCTCCGCATAAACCGTTTTCAAAAATACAGTGCCACCTGCAGGCCCAAAAAGCAATCCCGATATCTAAGGCCGGTTCCATTCGTGATGCGAGCATGCGTCGGAGCAAGGAGTCACCGGCTCTGAGCTGTATAAGTGGATCCATTCGAATCATCTGGACGCGATAAGCGCAGGGATGTCTACTTTCGCTGCCGCAAGCAGTCAACGCAGGCAACGCAGTCAACAAGCTGGTTTCTTCGATCACACCTCATTGATTCTTTCTTCGATTCCTTTGAGTTTTGATGGTGTGAACATAACCAGTATACGACCTATTTCGTTTAGCCTCGCACCCAGCCACGTTGTCCCCCTATCCGGTATGCGCTCCGAACAAAAAGCAAGAGTTGACAACGCCGAACAAGTAAAAAAGTATAGAAGGGTCATAACAAGAACGACTGACGATTGCAATTTAAATGTTAACACGTTCTACTGTCGAGGCAAGAAGAAAGCGATGTTTTCACGCATACCGGAAGTTCCAGAATTGAAGATGGCGGCGCCCACGTGACAAGGTGTATAAAAGGGCGACCCATAAGCGCCTGATTAAACTTCCGCCATCAAAAGGCTTTAGAACCACATTTGTGCTAACAGATTGGTTGAATTAACCGTACGCTCCGAAACAAAGCTTACGCAGCCGTTGTACCTATTTCGCGTGGCGTGTTGTATACTGACGTTTCGAACGCGTATACAGGCCCAGGTATACATCCTCCGCTTCGTGACATACCTTCAAGCTCTTTCTTCGTCAGCTTCAAGAGGGCCGCCATTGGCTTGGCACAGACGTCGCACACTGAGGATGGATGGATGGATGTTAATGGCTATACCCTTTGTAACGGGCGGCAGCTCGCGCCACCTAGCCTAAGTGATCAAAGCGAGATGATGACGGTGATCAAAGTTGCCAGATTGAATTTCGAGAAAGGGTCTATAATGATCGTCGTTTGCCTGTCGCCATCTTTGCCTCCTGGGCTGTCACAAGTTCCGAGCTTCGCCGAATGTTTGTCCAACCTCCTGATCGTGAAAAGTTCTCGACGTAAATTGTAATTCTAATTACGGACTTTTTTTTCAGTTATATGTCCTATAATACATTTCATGTATTATAGGACTTTAGAAATAAAGGTCGCTACCAATCTTTTTTTTTCCAGTCCATTTATGTATCTATGTTATTTGTAAGGGACTTGTGCCTCGTCAGGCTCCTTGGGCCTTTTGTACTGGCTCCTCTTGGAACCCCTGTCCGAAGAAAAATTAACTAAAATAAACGAAATACGCACTGGAGACATGCCCTGCGTGTCCCCAGTGTGTGGCTTAAAGGGGCACTGACAGGTCAAAATCATTTTTTTAAATTATTGTTGTTATCTCAAACGATTGAAAACGATGCCTGGGCATTACTCTCAACATTCGAAACTTGGGAACTTACTTGTGATGTAAACAAAAAATGATTTTTTTCTTCTAAAAGCCGAATTTGAAGTTTCCGCGCGATCCGCGCCAGTGCAATGACGTCGAGATTGAGTCGTCCTGCAACACGAGTTTCTCTCACGCCTCCGAGCCGTGACGACCCCAAGTGCCGTGTTCGCCCGCATGCCGCGAACAACCGCACTTCTCCGTGCGTGACGCCTATCGCTGTGAGCAGACGACGCTTCACTTTCGAAGTTTGAAGTTCTTTTAGGGCCCTTTCAGCGATCTCGAATTCTTTGGAACGGTGGGAGATCGAAGAGAACGCGCGGTGGACTTTGTGAGCGACGTGAGGGGGCCGTATCGCCGGTTCTGCGTGGAAGGCTGCCCCGGCGGAATCACAACCGAAACTACGGTACACAGACACCAACCCCAGTTGTTTTGACCCTTCGGCGATTTGCTTTTCGAAATCTGAGATGTCGTCCGGTAGCTAAAAAAGAAACCTTCGTCCGATTTCCCGACTCACTGCACGGCGCCGCCATGTTTTCCGAGGGAGGACGAAAAGCCAGGAAGGCGATCCGGACTTCGATTTCGAATTTAATCCGGACTTCGATTTTCGGCATTTAAAAAAAAAGGGCCAATTAGTGCGTTCGTAATTGCGTTAAAAATATGTTTTACGAATGCCGTTATTAAAAATTATTAAAATATCTCTTACAAAGCTTCTAAATTTCATGATCGATTACGTCACTAATAAAAAGAAACCAGGAGGTAAGAAGGGGGAGAGGAAAACGCCAAAAACAAAAACGCGCGTACGCGTGCCCGGAAGAAAAAATATATATATATATATTTTGCGTGTTTATGACTACAACTTGCATCGTTTTAGACAACATAAATCTTTGGGGTATCAGTGCCCTTTTACGTTCTGGCCGACTACAGTCGAAAATGATACCTTGTTTCCCAGAAGGTGCACGGGCTGAATAATCGATCGTTCTGCGTCATGTCATCACGTCAGGGTGAGATTCCCCCTACCTTCTCTCTCCTCTCTCTCTCTTTCCTTCTCGTAGCGAGAATCGATTCTGCACACCCGGTAGTTACTCCCCCTACAGTCCGTCTCACCTTACGAAAACCGCGGCAGACGCTAAGAACCATCGCAGTCAATCCAATACCACGTGTCAGTATAATCCAAGCCAATCTAATCAACGCCCGAGTGCGCAGTTATAATGTTGTAATTGATGACGGGCCGAAATATTCAGTCGAAGCTCCGCCTCATAGGCTTTGGTTACGCGTGCGCAGCGTCGGCGATACCGCCTTACGCGTAACGGCGTTATCGGTAACGCGTTGCTCTTTTCGGTAACGTAGTAACGTGCTGGTTAATTTTTTTTCAAAACAGTAACGCATAACGTACTTAGTTATACTTATTTCGGGTAACTGGTAACTTAGTCAGGTTACTTGTTGCATATTTTTCGTCGTCAATAATTAGGTGGAACAGTAAGAAAGATAACGTAATTGTGATTGGTTTCTGCGTGACGTAAGTTTTTTTTATTATTATGGCGCATATGCGTATCTGCAACGTCAAAACAGTAAAACGTTTTAATTCTCGAATAAAAAGTAACGTACGTTATTTTGTATCGGTAACTGTACAGCCGGAGTCACACTGCTTACATATCATATACAAAAGACAGTCTGCATAGAGGGTCGAAGGCGAGTCACCGCGAGATCCCTGCTTCGAATGCCGCATGGCAAGGAGTTCCGGGAGAAAACTTGGCACGTGGCATTCGAACTCGCATATTGAAAACTAAACATTTCGGCAGAAATCTGCCTGGTTAGGTAAGTATTAATAAAAGAAACTGCAGGTACTCTAACCAACTCTGTCTAAATATCCCGACAACCTGAACCAGTCGATCGGTACACCCTCCCAAGCAGTTATATTCACAGGCATCGATATGTCACAAAAAAAAAGAAAAGAGGACGATTTAAACGGCAGCAACAAGGAGGAGAGAAATACGAACACCCAGCCGAATAAGTCTCCCTTGAACAAGCGGCAGAGCAGGCCGCGAGACGTCGGGATTAGCGCCACTAAATAAGCTATGCTTCAGAGTAACGACACTTTTGTCCATATTGTGTCTTAAAATGATGGTTGCCAGTTATCTGAAGCTTTATCTGAAATCACAGGAAACGCTTTTTCGTCCTCCACAAATGTTTAAACAGTTCATGACGGAGCAAAGCAATATTGCATGAGCATCCTAACACCGAATCTAATGCTGAGGAAGTCGCACTTTGTAATCATGACGATGGGCAGTTGCGTCTGCTCTGCACAAGCCCCAAAATGGCGGCGCCCACAACAATGTCGGGGAACGGAGTGCCGATACTCTAAGCGCAACTCATTTAGTGGCTCTAGTCGGGATATTTGAACACAGTTTTTGGTTAGAGTACCGGCAGCTTCTTTTATTAAGTCGGATAATGCGTTCGGTAACTCGTATTGGCAGATTGTCGTTTGTATCATGTATGCATAGTGTGACCCCGGCATCAACGGTAATGCGTTCCTTTTATTTTGAGGTAACGTAGAAATCGGTAACGCGTCCATTTTATTTCCAAGTAAGCAGTAAATGTCGTTATTTCGTTGACTGTTTGTTTTTTTACGGGTGCGCGTCTACAACATTGCGCGTGCGACGAAATGATATCAAAGCCAAGAGGCTCGTGTTCGAGGCGGAAAGTCAAACGTATCGATAACATGTCACCGATCATAGGTGGTGTTGGCTCGAGTGGCTGGGATGGCTCGCATAGCATCCACCGCGCTACTTCGTAAGGCGAAACGGAGTGTAAGGTCAAGGTGTGTCCGAAAAAGCCTTTTCACGGCGAGCTCCGTCGCGGCGATGTCGCGGCGTAAGAAAGAGCGCTATTTCCGTCCGAGCGATTCGTGCCCCGACAGTTATATACTTACGTCAAACGGATTCGCAGACGGAAGTTCGATCGGGTCTATTTGAGCGGCAACGTTACTTTCTTACGTTCTTTTTTTTTCCCTTCTATTGCACAAGTGAACGTGCGTGTGTACGTGTGTGTATGTGTGTGAGGGGGTTGAGTGCTAGGAGCGTGAATTTACTGAACTGTTATTAAGATGTCAGAGAGACACGACAGAAACATTCTATCTACCAGGTCCAATCGACACATTAAAACCCGCCTTTCCGGCCCCCCGTAAATGAACCACACATTGCAGAAAGCCAAAACTCCGTAAGATGGAGGAGCAACTCCGGCCAAAACTCAAAATGAAATAAATTACTGGTATCGCTGTAGTAACACAAAATACGACCCCAGCCAAAAAATTACGTCCGGGCGACGCCGCGTTCTCAAATAATGCCGATAATAAAAATGCGACCTGCCGCGAGCCGCTGCTCCTAGCGGGCGGCCAGCGGGTTGCCGAAAACTAAAGCAACATTGGGCCGTGACGTCAGTATCGTTCTCTTTTTTTTTGTTTTTTTCCTGCGGTCCGGACGGGCGCACGTGTTGCGAGCGCTTCGCGCTTCTTTGTGTTGCTACCACCGCTACTTCGGCTTGTGATTGCGTGTTTAGCCGTTGCTTTCATCTGTAGCCCGTGTAGCTTCGGTATAGCCTTTTGTTTATTTGCTTGTGAGGACTTCAAGACTCGTTTTAGCGAGCAACTCGGTGCGCCCAAGACTGCCAAGCTGTTCTTTGGAAGATGCCGAAGATACAAAATGCATGTGGCACTAGTGTATTGTAAATAAATCTGACCAGTCTTTTTCGGAAGCATCTGTCTCTTGTGCCTCTTCATTCTCCCTGTGAAGCTCGTCAGCAGGTGGCAGTGGGTCATGTGCATTTGGGTCAAAACTCCAGCTATCGTCTTCGTCGATGGTTCTACTAAACGACATGTATGCTGAAAAAATAAATAAACAAGAAGTCCTCTTAGTGTGGAAATCGGCACACGACCTTGTGGGAAATCGGCACACTGACCATATGGAGAAAGGAGGCAGAGATAAGAAACCAACATTTGTGGCTTGTTGATACACATAATGCATTGAATTAGTGAAAAGGATGACTCCAGCCGAACCACACTGAAGATGTAAGGTAAAACATGCAGTCAACATAACAATGAACGCAGCATTACTAAGTGGCATGTTGTACAGAAAAGGTAAACATGATAAAGGTATCCAGATCAATAAATAAAACAGTCATTGTCAAGTGCAGTCTTGAAGATGGAGCAAGAACACTTGTCATGGGACGACCATATTAATCATATCATATCAGAATTATCTAGCATCGTTTGTATTTTATATCGCCATAAAATCATTTTACCACTTAGAACAAAGATAATATTATATAATTCATTATTTTTTTCACATTTAAATTATGGTCAACTCATATGCGGCACTACTACCTATACCAACCTCCATAAAATCTTTATGTTACAAAAAAAGATATTAAGACGTATCTCTAATGTGCCACTAGAACATCCAACCGACGATCTGTTTAGTAAAATTGGTGTGATGAAAATTTTTGATTTATATAAATATCGTTTATGTGCAAGGTATAAAATAGAAACAAGTTTATCCCAATATTCCCTTAAAAACCTAGCAAAGCTTAACAGACAAAAGTTATAGATACCCAACACGAATTAAAGAACCTTGGGATGTACCCTTTTTTAGGACAAACTACGGCCACCAAAGTTTTAAAATATACTTTGCCGACTACCCTTAACCAGCTTAGTAGACAGGGCATCGAGCTTAGCAGTATATCGGTGAGCATCTTACGGAAATGTTTCTTTCAAATGTTTATTTCGAGCCTAATTGTCCGCAATAAGCGCTAAAATCTCTTGAATCGATGTTTTCTTTCGCGTTTATTTCAGTGATGCATTAACGTTCTGTGTATGTTTTCATTATTGTGCAAATTGTATCCATATGCTACTTATCTTGTATAGTGTTAGTTCTTTTTTTGTAATGTTTCTCAAACATGTATACACGTGTCATGTTTTATTTCTGTATAATTTCTTTTGGTGCCTGCATCGCAGCTGCTAGTTTAGGTGGCTCAGGGCTCGTCAAGCTGTTTTTACAACTTTTTTCCCGTGTCACCTTTTCAACATTGGTTTTCGTTGGAAAAATAAAGGTACTATTATTATTATTCACGCTCCATTGAATGTCCATCGAAAGGTAGAGGGTGGGCACGTAGAGTGCAACCACTAACTAGCTCTAATCACTGAATTTTATAATGAAAAGGAAAACAATGTTCTGCTGTGCATCACTGCTTGTTTACTACGCAATCTCGTGCGTAGTACACAGGTCCGTAACGACTACTAGCGAACAGCCGGCGCGTGAAGCTCGATCATGCGATATAAACATTCGATCGCCTCCCAATCGTTCGAACCCGTTACGCAGCAGTATTAATTAACATTGCGCTTGTGGATACCATAAAGGACTTGAAAAAATCGCGAAAGTTCGGATTTGTAAGTTACAACTCTCTCATTTACCCAAGTTCGGCTGGAGGTAAATATAATATTTAAAAATGCCAAAAAAAAAAGAAAAAAACACTTGCCTTAGTCAAAAGTTACGAAGGCAAACTTTTAAAATCCTATGTATTCTAATTAAAAAATTGTTGTGGGTGGGGGTGGGATTGTGGAAGGGAAAGAAAGTGTTCTTCTCACCTTGCTAACGTTCTCTGTTTTCCTCTATCACCCACAAAAACTTTTGCTAGCTTTGAGAAGAAAATGTCTGCCTAATGAACTTTCTTTTCTTTTTTTTTTTTAGTGCGGCAAGTTTTTTTTTTTTATTTTTATTTTACAAATTAGATTCACCACCTAGACGCACTTATGTGGTAAATTAGTGTCGCAGCTTACAAATTCGGCTTTTACGCGCCTGAGGAAAAAAGAACAAAAAACAGACGTGTACAGCCCAGCACACGTCTGTTCGGGCGCCGCGGCCCGCGCCGGAGAGCCTCAAAGCTTCGTGTCTGGGACTGACCCGCAGCGCGAAAGCGAGAGGGCCCCCAGTACTGTACGTCACTGGCAGCGCGGCGTGGAGCAACGCCACTCCATCCACGGAGCCCCGATGACAATTTAGGCCTAGCGACGAGTACGGGAGACAGCACACACGGCGACAGCCGCGAGTACGGCATCGAACGAGTTCACTCGTTTTCCAGTCGCTAGCTTTTGGGTATACAAGCGACGAGTACGGCATAGTGCACGCATGGCGGCGGCCGCCGAGTACGGCACCGAACGAGTTGACGGGTTTTCCAGTCGCTAGCTTTTGGGTTTACGCACTAACTCTTGCTACATATGCTGGATAACTACCACGTATACAGAATTAAAACAAAATCAGCTTACCTTCTATCTTTAGACGGCTAGCGCAACAGAGGTAGGTGCCGCTTGGCCTGCGTACTCGTTGAACGAGAACGATCCTGACGTCACGTCCCCGATTTCCAGTGTTGCCGGGGCCTCGAGCGGCTAGTTCCGGTTTTGTCAGCCGCGCCCCAAACAGAACTTTGAGGCGTCGATATCTTTAAAACTACGCACGATAACGAGAAAAAAATTACACCTTGCAATTCAGGGACGCTGGCTGCGCTAAAAACAGTCATAATCCCAAAATCGAAACTATGGACCGGAGTTGCCCTTAAAACACGCGAAACACGCTAGCGTTGCGCAAAATCTACAAGCTGTCCCCCCCCCCCCCCAAAAACAAAAAAACAACTTGCAATTGTTGTTGTTGTTGTTTTATTTTTTTGGCCGTAAAAATAATTTATGCATTGTTGAACGCGGGTTTTCCATCCGCTAGAGGTCGTAACCACATTCCGAAGTTTCAGCACTGCTAACCGTTATATTATTCAAAAGATAGAAGTGATTTTCTGAAATTTGCAATGGGGAAAAATGGCGGCCGACCGAGCTCTACACCAGATGAAGCTCTATGGCGCCAGTTCCCGAAGGCGGGTGAAAATGGGTCCATGCATTTTTCCATTGAAAGTCTCAGAAAGTCACTTGATAACTTTTGAATAAGATGACGGCTAGTGCTGAAACTAAGTTCACATCTGGTTCGGACCTCTATAGTGCTACATTTGAGGTTGAGAATGAGCGTTCAACAAAGCAAAATTTATTTTTGCAAAAAAAAAAAATATGTAATCTTTTTTATGGGGAGATTATTTGTACATTCCTTACTGTCTGCCTCTTGTCTGCGTGATGCTTGGCATTCTAGAAATGGTCAATCAACTAGCCCAAGCTTCAGTCCCCGAATTCACGCTTCTCGCTTCGCTGCACAGCGGTAATGAGATGCTAATGAGATGCACGGGAGTCGCCACGCCCCGCCTTTATTAAGATGTCGGTGACCATAGTGGTTGCGATAGAACGCGAAAGTCGGTAAGCCCGACCTTACCCGAATAAAAAAAAACACGAAAAAATTAGAAATTTTGCTACGAACCGATGTATGTCTAAACCTAATATTCATCGAGCCAGGAAACGACATTGTGGACGCCTATAGCATCCTCATTTCCTTCAACAAAGCTCGTGAGCAAGGAAAGTCTAGACCTCTATTGCTTTCCTTTTCTTGGCCGTTCTTATGCGCAGCGTTCCGCATGCGGTGCGTTTCTGTTTTCTGCAGAAACAGCTTGAATTTTTCCCGCGCTGCAAGCGCTTAAGAAAACTATTTATCCGCTTTAAGAACGGAAATGAGATCGTTCTGTCAGCAACGACAAACTTGCCATTGGTGCCGGCCGCCAAACTGTGCTAATTAAAAAGATAATTAATTCGTTAAATAGCTTTATTTTTATTTTTATAGTAATCTTTGACGGCCGTTGTTGCTGGCAGTTTCTTCCCGAAAAGAGTTTCTGTTTTTCTGAAGCACCCTGCTTTAAGAAAGAATTTTATTATCATTCGCTGAAACACACGGTAATGAAACAGATGTGGCCAGTTTTCGCAATGATATGCGAAATCCGTTGTCGATAGAGCTCCACCCTTGGGGTATATTGGATCCTTTGAACCTCTCTTCCCCAACCCTTTTTTTTTTACTGCATTGAAGCGGCAACTCCCCCCCCCCCCCAAACCCAATTAAGCCGTGAAGTACGTGTAGTCGATATTGTCATCAGTAAAAAATAAAACTTTAATCTTAACCGTCATCTTTGAGCTTTCTTTATTGATTCACCTCTCGACATGACGCCCCATATTGCACAATCCGAAAAACGGCACCAGAAACAGAATAAAAAAAGTCCAAGACGTTCTTTTGTGGCTCTTAGTGTAAAACACACGCACAAAGAAAAAACAAAGGTCTTTGCCTTTACATACCTTTAAAACACATTTATAGTAAGTATATAACGGAGTGTCACGTTAAGAATCGCAGATAAAGAAATGGGGGGATGGGGAGGATTCCAAAGCGACCGGGTTTTGAATATTTTAATAATCGCGTGCCGACCTTTCCACACACACACACAAAAAAAAAAGAAGAAAGGAACTGCCGTTTTCATAACATAATGATCTTACGCTGTCAAGTATTGCTTCACGTATTATTTTTTTCACTATTGCCAATGTTGTTTGAACGGCTTCTCTTGACGTTTAGTGATTCCTTATTACACCCTATTATTCTAAAAACAATGCTGTCTCGCCCGAGTTGACACATTCCTTCGAGTTTTATTTTTAATCAATAGTTTCAGACACCGCGTTAATGATAATGCCCTGTCACTCGCAGCGATGCGCCAATATCACCCAGCAAGACAAAGGTCGTGCTCATTACGTCATCGTTGGTGGATCGATCGACCCGCCCCCAAGCGGCAAACGCGCCGAAACTCGACGAGGTTCGACCAGGTTCGACATTTTTCGAACTTCTTGTGAAAAGTTCGACATAGGTTCCACACAGGTTCGACTCAGGTTCGACCGCTATGCGCATGCGCGACACGCTGGCCAGTTGGCTTCGGATTGGATGGTGATGGCTAAGGGATGAATTGAGGGCGGCACTGATTTGTTATTTCAGTTAATACAATACAAAAAAACTAAGTTATTAACTTCTTCAGTGATTAGAATTAGTTTCTTTTAATTGCGACTGTTCATAAATTTAAAATAACCCTTTGCATAAAAAAAAAAGAACTCCAAACCTAGACATGCTTGTATCAAGGTCTGACCACACTGTCCACAAAGTCGAACCGGTCGCATTTGGTTAAAAGTTTGAAGGTTTGTCGAACCGGTTCGCACCAGTCGAACCCCGAAAGTTCGACCTAAAAGTCCGGTTCGACAAAAATTCGCGACATCTCTTGCGCAGACCAGGGGTAAAGGTGGGTGAGGAGGAGTGGCAAATCCTGTGCGACGACATCTGGAGTCTCGAGGGAAAGATCGCTCGCGAAAGAGCACGACAGAACATGAGAGAAAGAAACCAATGTTGCCAGCTGAAGGACGACCGTCGCAATGGTAGTCGCAAAGACTGAAAACTCTCAGCAAAATAAACAGCGAGAATTTAACGCTGTAAACTCAATTCTGAGCTATTCTAACGCTTATAAAAAGCAATATACTCATTACGCTGCATTAACGTCCCTTCTGTCGAAATCTCGGAAATCTGGTGATTACGCGGTTTCGTATTCCGGGGACGCGCCTATCAAAAACCATAGCAACCATAGCGCGAAGCCGCTTATCTGGTTTAGTTTTGGGTTGACGCGATGCCGTACACCTGCGCGCTATGCAAAAAGAAAGCTTCGAGAGGAACGCGAATATCTTTCCACCGGTAAGTACGTGGATTGGTCCTTAGGAAGACCGTGAAATCTAGCAGAGTAAGACGTAAAGCGAGTTGGCAACCATGTGCGGGACTCCAAAGGTCTGCCTCCATGCTCCGCCGCTTGCGCGGCATCCAGAATGCATGGGAAAATGGCGGACTTTTTCCTCTGGAGTTAGCATATGTGAACTCCATGGCGCAGACGCGCCAATGGAGGGGACCATAGTGCCATCGACAACAGCCTAAGAAACCCGGAGCGTGGCGTGTCCCGAACAACTCGTCATCGCTCGGGAGCCAATGAAACAGCGGCATTTGCCGATTTCTAAAAAAACAAAAACAAAGCAAGAAAAAAACGACGATCAGCGTTTTACGGACTGGGAAGCGCGACGCGACGCAGAGCGCAAGTTTGTCTGCTTTTTGCGCAGGGGTTGTGGTGACGTCAGAACGCCTGCTGTGATTGGCTCCGATTGGATGGATAGTGGGTAGACCTGGAGGCAGCTAGCAGTTGCGGTCTACCCACCATATCCTTCCAGTCGTAGCCAATCAGAGCTCGGCGTCTTTCTGACGTCACAGCAGCCTCATGTCAAGATGCAGACGAACTTGCGCTCTGCATAAACCCACGCCCTGAATTGCTTATAGAAGGAACTCAAGTGTTGTTGTTGTTGTTGTTTTTTTCTTGTTTTTTTTTTAGAAAAATTTTTTTTTGATGGCATATTGTTTGTGTGGCTTTTGTCGATAAAAATCATTAGTAGATTGTAGATGGCAATGCCATCCTAGTAAACTTTCAGCAATAGAAATACACGGGCACTATTTTCTCTTGGAGGGTGCCATATATATCTTCGGGTCCCCACCACCTCCACAAAATATGACTGATATAAATAGTTCATTACGCGGAAATTACGTCAAATCTTTCGGTGTAAAAAACGTACTTCCAACTATTTTTTTTTGTTTTTTTTTTACGCCGTTTGACGTTGGCTTTTTGGTTTTTGCTTCAAGGCGCAGAAAGAGGGGCATGCCACTATTTTTTTAGATATTGAATCCGGAAATCGGCCGCCGATGAGTGTAATTTCGGGTTTTCTTGGGATGTTTAGAGCCCGTCGATTGAATTATCACCATAAATAGAACGATCTCAGAATCCACCTATTTACGCCTTTATACAGCAAGTGGCTTGCCGTTTAGTTGGAGTAGATTAATACTGTTTTATAAAATAAATGATCGCAGCACCGCACAAACATCTAAAAAAAATCGTGAATGTTTTTGTTTTTTTGTATAATAGGTAGAATATGACCTCAAAATTTGTCATGTTTTTATACTGCATCAGATATTTTCCTTCTCGGTTTGGCAGGGTTTAAATTATAAAAGTCTCAATATTTCTTTAGAAAAAAAAATAGAAAGAGAGCAAGAAAAAAACTTAGACATTCTTTTTGCGTATTTTTTGTGTCACTTAATTAGATATCAATTATTCTCAAAGTTACGAATAAAGTTTCTGCGGTTTGCTTTTTCTTTTATCTAAGTAACCCCGCGCCCGTGAGATTAATTCCTAAAGTTTATGTATACAAAGTTCAGCATTAGCCCCCCCCCCCCCCTTTTTCTTTTCGAAAGAAAGTGGAGAGTCAAAAGAACGAGGCGTTACTATCGAACACTAAAAATGCACAAAAAAAAAATGAAGTTTAGATTTTGAAGGGATAAGAAGTCCCACTTTAAATTATCTTCTCGTGTACGGATAAACTTCGCAATTATACGGCAGCGGCCCACGAGATCGAACTGTCAACTGAAATTAAAATTTTAAAGTGAGTTTATTTTTTTTCGCTTGAAGATAAGAAGTTGTGAGTCCAATTAAAGTACAAAAAGGAGCAATCCTTTTGACGTTCAAAGAGCTTTGAGCGTGTAAACGCACCGGTCTTATACAGGGGTTTTCTTTTAGTCTTATCTGATTTGTTAAGAATAAAGAAGCAGTTAAAACAATACAATAATACGGTTCGTGCAGGTGAGTTATACGGCACAAGGAACATAATATAGACGGCTACTTGTCAGAATAAGTCGAATTAAATAAAATGCGTCGGTTAACTTTTCAGTTCGTGAAACTAGACATATGGTTCCAATTAGAAACGTGCTGACCGTCATCGAAAACCACTAAATCAGTAATTTGTCTGGAAGGCTATACTTAGCGCGATATTGCGCTGAAGCATATGCCTTCTATATACTGACAAAGCCTGGCAGATCGCCACGGTTTGACCTTCCCTAACGAAAAAGCAAGAAGGCTGGGGATCTGTTTGTCCTGTCCTCTCAGGTTTTAAAATGTGTTGACCTCACTGGTGATCTGTCCTTCGCCTTCTAGCCTATAAGCCTCGCTAGTGGGCTCATTTCTCGTCTTCTGCGCATGAGAAAGGAAGTAGCGGTGACGTCAGAACGCCGAGCCCTGATTGGCTGATCGCGGTCCCCTATCTGAGCGTCGTCTGCTCCTTTGCAACAACGTCTGCTCGCAACGTCGTCTGCGTCTGTCTTACCGTTCCTGCGACTTTCGGAAGTGCAGGTCTTTACGAGCGAGCTCGACTTCGCCTTTCAGAGAAGGCAGACGAAATAACTCGAGCGGTTCGTTGTTTTTGTCGAACAACTAGCAGACGCGCATCAAGGAGGGAAGTCAAAGTACTCACTGGCGAGGTGTCCCGAGACGCCGAGGTTTGTTTGCTAGGAACCGAGAGTGAGCGTGTTAGTGTCCGCAAGTTCCCTCCCAAATACTTTTTCCCCCCTTTCGTGTGCGGCAAGACTCCTCATTCTTTAACGGCGTCGGCGGGTTGGCGCAGTTAACGTCGTCTGCTTTACGTCTGCTAGTCAAAGCGATGGCTCCTTTACCTTTCCTGCGTCTGTCGGATATTCACCGCTTTTTCACCGGCGAGAGTCACCGTTGCCTCGGAAAACAAGGAGATGACAAGAGGAAGAGATTGACCTCTTAATCTAAAATTGAGGTCAGTGATCACAGTATAATACGGGAAGGGTCCACAAGGGTCGCGCGGGCACATTCCATTCACCACGCCAGCCGGTCGTGGGCAGACGGCCACCGAGTCGGAGTGGCTGCTAGGCCTATCTGCCGAGTTCGCTTGGTCGGTGTCGGTGGAATCATGGCCGTTGGAGATTTTCCCGGGTGTTTGTGGATCCAGCGTTCTTGTTCGTCGTGGTCTGGTTCAAGTACTTTTTACTTTTTTCTTGCTGCTTGAAGTCGGGACGCGAGAGAAGCGCACGTAGAAAAATAAACGTCCGTTGGTCGTCGCGACCGCGACGCTGTCGGCCATGCTGATTTGATCGTAACAAGTGCGTAGCTTCAGAGCTGTCGTAGGATTTCGTCGTAACCTGCGCAAAACTTACGAAAATTTCGGTTCGTGAATACGAATTTGTTTTTATGTTTTGTCTTACGCATATTTTTGGCGTAAGATAGTTTCGTGAATCTGGCCTCTCCACTTGCAAAAGTCGCAGGAAAGGTAAGACAGACGCAGACGACGTTGCGAGCAGACGACGTTGCAAAGGAGCAGACGACGCTCAGATAGGGGACCGCGATCAGCCAATCAGAACTCGGCGTTCTGACGTCACCGCTACCCCCTGCGCGAGAAGCAGACGAACTTGCCCTCCGCATAGACCGTTCATTCGTAAGCTGACAGTGCGGCGGAAGCTACTTGCTTGTTGGAAAAGTCACACGTCTTTCTTTCGACACGTTATCTCACTCTCGTTCATATCCACGCGCAGGGAAAGGGGCGGACCAGGTGATTAAAGGAAGGTGTTTAATTGGTTCTGGGTAGCTCGCAGCTCTCACCACTCTCCCCACACTACCTGCTTATGGACGAACGAAGTACAGTATCGTCGGGATAACGTGACGACTTGAATCTTTCTTGCCTGGCGTTCGTAAGCCGTGGCCTTCCAGCGATGTTTATACCTAAGCTATTCTCCTTTCCAGCCCGCCTTTGTGCGCCTGTCCGTTCTTCGTACCAGGCTTTGCACTCATGTGGCCGTCGTTTAATTTCTCTGATGTCTCTTTCACAACATTCCACCATGCAAATTAATTTTTTTTAAGCTTGCGAACGAACTTTTTTTAATTTGGAACAAAAGTAATTTCAAAAGTAATGTGTAATTTTTTTGGAAATTACTGCCTGAAAGTAATTCATTGCATTACTGAATTACCAACCTAGAAAAGTAATTCATTACAGTAGTAATTACCACAAAAAGTAATTTAGTTACTGTAATCTCTTTACAGTAATGTTATTACTGCCATCTCTGCTTTCGGTATTGATTAAAAGCCCTTTTTTGAACGGGTCATAGAGACAATTGCAAGCATGGCGCCTCACTGGTGCCCCGTGCGTGCAAGCATGTGCAGTATGCGCGTGCTTGCACGCACATACTGCACATGCATGGGTTTTTACTGAACATGCTGCACATGCTGCGTGCTCTGGTTTTTACGTCGCTTCTCCGCCGCGACGTAAAAACCCAAGCATCTCGCACTCACAACGCCACCAAGATACATTAACTTTTTTTTTTATTTCACACACAAGACCAGCCTTGGGTAAGTTACTTTTAAAAAGTAATTCATTACAGTTACAGTTACTTTCAGAAAAAAGTAGCGAAGTTACCGTTACAGTTACCGGAACAAAAGAGTAACTCGTTACAGTTACAGTTCCTTTTAAAAAGTAACGACGTTAATTTTCAGTTACTTTTCTATAACACAAAAAAATGAGGAAAAACCAGAAAACGCCCCTCACAAAGTTTTATTGCATAAAATGAAAAAAGTACGCTTTTTACTTTATATTGTAACTTAACAGCAGTTGCTTCTTGAAATTAATGTTTGAAAGTTTCCACGCCAGAGCAGTGGCGCAAATCAAAATGCGAAATATGCGCAGTGCCCTCCGCGTGTATCGTTGTTTCACGGTTGATTCACCCGATTAAAAAGCGTTTGCACGAAAAAAAAAATCCCACAACATAGATAGTGCGCCAAAACACTAAGATGTAAGTGTTCAGTCATAAAGTACAAGCGCGTGCGTAAAGATAACTAGATTATTTTTATCAAATCTACACGTGGCTATATTCGGGTCGTGACTCGCGACAAAGAACGTATTCACAAGTTTGTGCAAGGCCAATTTGACACTCGAAATGTCGAAACAGACGATTTGGAAAGTGCAAGATGTAGCTAAATAATACTCGTGCAGTGATATATTATTCATAAAAAGCTGAAAAAGTAACGACAAAAGTAACGTCGTTACTTTCATCGTTACCTCAGAAAGAAGTAACTCGTTAGTTACAATTTACATTTTTAAAAAGTAACTCGACGCAGTTACAAGTTACCAAACAAATAACGAAGTTACAGTAACGCGTTACTAGTAACGCGTTACTACCCAAGACTGCACAAGACGCTGTAATAAAAAAAGACGTCTTTTGTACATTACGAAGGCGCTCTAAATGCATACAATTTATTGTTGTATATTGTTTACAGTAGTATTTATAGTTATAGTAGCGCCCACCATTAATATAAATAACATGTATATATATATATATTATTTATATTTTTGGTGGGTGCGAAAGTTGTTTTTGAAACAACCAGTAAAAAGAGCGTGTTCATATTGTCTCCAAACCTATTTTAGGGGTTCGACATGACAGAGAGCCAAAAAAGGCGAGTAGTTGCTCCCCGCACCCTTTGCGACCTGCAAGCACATTAAGAAAATAGGAACAAGAACAAATTTGACCGAACCTAAGAGAAAAGGAGAGAGAGGTAGAAAAAGAAAGAGAGAGAAAAAGAAAGATGTTTTCCCCGTCGAGCCACGGGACGTTTAAAAACACATTTCCGCAATCCAGTCTGGCGAGACGATGTGCATATTAAACTGTCACTCCGGGTCGCGGCAGGCCAGGCAGGAGATTGACTTCAAATAGAAATTAAAGCGCAATAAAAAATAATAAAGACGAGAAGTTTTGAGTACAAAGTTAGAAAGAACATTGAACGAAAAAGAAAATGGGAGCAGACCACCATAAATACAAGATACAATATTTTTTTTTATTTTTGTTTTTTTTCGCTGTTACAGTTTCTTTATCTTTTTTTTAATTATTATTAACATCACCGACTTATACAGAAAAAATGATAATACTTAGTTGTGATTCTCATTATAAAACACCTATGCAAAATATAATTTAAACTGCGGAAAACAAAAACAAAAAAAAAACGGTGAGGAGGAGACAAGCAACAGGGGACAAACGACGGCTCGCCACTCAAGGTTTATTACTCGCAAATCATGCCCCTGTGAAGCGGTTTCCTTCGGTGACGGATGCCGTTGTGGGGGAGGCACAAGGACAAACACGCGGGAGGTGTTGGAGGCCTACTGGATTTTTTGTTTTTGTTTGGGCGAACTAGGGATGAGAGAAACGTCAGTGACCTTACCTAAAAATAGGTCGTATTTTTACTAGGGCTGTGCGAATAACGGTTCAAACCGAATAGCACTGCGTCATTCATAATTTTCGCAGGGGAAGGGAAAGACACGAAAACTGGTTTTAACGGTGTTGAAGCTAGAGGTGACAGTGCGCTATTCTATTAAAACCAGTTTTCGCATAACTTTTTTTTCTGCTTTTTACGATGGGGGAAACATATTCACGCGTTTGGGTGATAGAGTGGAGCACGTACGTCACTAGGTCCTTCTATGGCTCTTCTTTTTGTCTGTTTCAAGCAAAAACCCCTCAGTTGCGAGTCAGTTCTTGTCTTGCGCTATCCTTAACCCGCAACAGACTATATAACAAGTCTCCGACTAATTTCTCCGATTCTTCTTAATGTACGCGAAAATTCGACGGATGACGTCACAGAACTATCCGCGGGAAACAGCTGTGATCGTTGCGATCCTGGTGTTCGGGAGCGGAAGCGACGGCGAGTCAGGCAAACGAAGAAAGGCGTCACGGGGTCTAAAAGAAACTCGTAGCTGCTGCTGTCTGCGTCGACTAGCCGTCCGATAATCATGATCGTCATTAGCACTGATACAGAGACGTGGCAAATAATGCCTGTACTGCGCGCGGCGCACACGCAGTAAGTTTACACACACAAAATACCCAGCAGCGGCAATGCAAAAAGTTAAAATGCATTTTTTACTGCGGGAGCATTATAGCTTTTGTTTTGACGAAAACCCGGTGGTGTCTCCACTTTGTCAGCGCCGGGAAGAGAGGGAGAAGGAAGGGAGGGGCTGACGCGTGCGACGCTCGCATTGGTCCTAAGTGCTGACGTCAGCACGCGTCACCCTTTCCCGCTCTCTCTTCCTCTCTCCCCAGCGCTGACAAACTAGAGACACGGCTGGGTTTTCGTCAAAACGATCGCTTTCATTTTCGTCAAAGGAGCGTCGCACAGCTGGCGCGGAGCCAGAGAGGAGGAGGCGCAGTGGAATGCCGACGTGCTCAGTTGCCGCCCTACCGTTCCCGGATGTTCTTCGCTCTGGGTTTCCGTACTCGGTGCGTGGGCTGTGATGTGTGTGTGTAGTTCAAACGATAGAAACGGTTCGGCCCTCCACGAATGATATGGATGCGGTTCCTTCCACGAGTGGTATGGATGTGGTTCTTTTTACGAGCGATATGGATTACCGTATCCAAGTGTGTCGACGTACTCTGACGGCCAGCGTACAGAAAAGGGGTGAAAAAAATTACAGGACGATCCACTGGTGGTTTCTTATAAAATCACTGGATCCTGGGAAAGTAGCGCCATTGCCTTCCCTACCTGCTAGCCGGACACAAACAGATACTAACATACAGACGACCCAAACCTCGCAAGGCGATTGGCTAATCGGTCTCCGTTGCCATGGAAATCGCCATCTTGGTCCATTTAAATCTTCGAAGCTTCCAGGGGTCGTTCTAAACAAGTCGCGCCAAGATCACCATGGAGCACCATCGTACAGGAAGCGTTCCTCGCCAATATAAGAGTCTTTGGCACTTTGTATGCGATCAACTTATTGTATTTCAAGACAGTAAACTTATTTTTCAGTGCCTCCAAGCACCGACACAACATCTGGTGGTGGTACGAAGGTGAACGCTTGTTTCGCCGGTGTATGGCTAGCAAAATCTTGGTATACAAAAAACGACTCCATAAAGCTACCCGTCACCAGCGAATCTAGATCGGCTCACCATTTGCTGTCTTACCCAAGCATCAAGGAGAATGCAGGGATTGGTGTTCCACGCGCCACACGCGCACGCCTTTCCTGTATAAATGATTCGAAGTAAATAACCAAAAGAAAGCATTGACGAACGCGCGTGCAAGATGCCATTTGTTTTAGGTTTTTGCTTTGGAAAAGTTACTACTGCTGAGGCCAGCAGGTGCGGCGCGTGGAACACCAATCCCTGCATTCTCCTTGATGCTTGGGTAAGACAGCAATAGGTCTATTGCTCATTTCACGGACCAAGATGGCGACCACACGGGGAGCTTGGCGTTACTTTCCCAGGATCCAGTGACTTTAGTTTCTTAGAGAATGGTTAGCATGACTCTTGGGAAACCCCATACACGCCAAAACCAAAACAAAGCCAAAACAGGGAAGTGAAAATGTCAGCTTCAGCGTTTCTCGAAAGGGGACGAGTGTGGCGTTTTCAAGGGTCATGCCAACTCATGCCCTAAAAATCCACCAATATATCTTTTTTTTCTTTTTTTTACATTTCGGGATTAAGACGTACGTCACATATTTTGTTCCTAAGGTAAACTTCACCCACGTACTTTATTATCCCTACAGCCACTACGTAAGTTAGACCTCCGACGTAACAGCAATCAGCCATATTTGTGCTTGAAATCATGGTTCCCTGCTGTCTGAAGCATTTATCTGAAATCGCAGAAAATGCACCTCCGTCCTCCAGAAGCTTTAAAACGTTCTGCAACAGAGATAAACGACATCGCCTCAGCTTCCTGACACCACATCTAAGGATGAGGAAATCGCAATTTCGGAATCCTTCCTTTATCGTCAATGGGCACCAAGATGGCGGCGCCTACAAGATAATCAGGGAAGGAGTAACGGTATTAAGTGTAGATCATTTATTGGATTTTGTTAGCCGTATACTTTCGTGGTGAATTCGATGGGCTTTATCAGGACAGTAGTCGTCCTTTTGATTCAATAGACAACGGGATTCTATAATTTTCCTTGCTCAAGCGCTGACTCTCCTGGGCCCGTTTGCTCGTGAGCCGGACGTGACGAGCAGAGCATACGGACAGTAGGGACGGCGGGGAAATATGGCGGTGCCTCAGCGAGCGTCGCTCGCTTGGGAGCTAATATGTCGAAGTCGCTACACTATCGGGCACGTCTGTCTGCAATGAATGGTGCAGCAGTCTTATACGCGTTTCTGAAGAAAAGTAACCAATTACAATTACAATTACAATTACAATTACTTTATTGAAAAATGAACTGGTTACAGTGATCAACTATCGCATCGCAAAAGTAATTGAAAAATGACCAGAAAGTAATTGCTTACTTTTCACGTTACTCTCTTTAAACTTTTTATAAGAAAATCAAAAATGCGTAATTGTCGACATGGTAACACCTTTGGGATCCTTGTGGATTGTCTTGACTCGAAGCAGACCACCAACCGAATTTCACTGAGCCAAAGTGCGCGCTTTCATATTATAAAGAATGGTTTTTTTGTACAGTTCTCACATGCTGACCGACCGTGCTGTTGGGATGCCGCCCGCCTTTCACTGCTCACGTCATTCCTATCGTTTCCAGCACAGAACTTCGTCGTCCTCTTTCGTACTGGGAAACAAATTTCAGCAAGGCTTGGCTTGACTTCCGACAGTCAAACATCTAATAATTTTCCGAACTCGGGTTGATGAGGTTTTACCTTACCTAATATTTCTACTACGAGTAACAAGCATAAAGTGTTCCTTAAGCTCAAATGTATGCCGCCCTGCGTCACAAGAACTCGGCAGCGCGCCTACTGGGGTCCCGCTTTTCCATAAAGACTTCCACGAAAGCCACTTATATTCGCTGCACCCAGTAAACGATACGAGCTAACCATTCCATAATAAAACACGGAGCTACCGCGCATCCAGCCGTCGTCAAACTTGGCTAGGTGCCTGCACCTAGTAAAAGCGGTTAACTTTTTTCTGAGGTTAAAGTTAACCGGCTGACGAGCAAGTTCGCCCATGTGACTATTAGCTGGGACGTTATTATAACTGTGCAACTATAAAGCTGTCGTACGCAACGTTTACATAATGCTTCTTTTGTTTATACACGCCTCTCTCTGTATTCTTCAATCTCCGTGGATGTTCTTTTTTCGATGTCAACTTTCCATCCAAATATCTTTGTTCGTCAAATGGGGAAAAAAATCTTATTGCATATTAACTAACCGCTCTCGCTCTTCTTTTCGGAGAGGAAAGCGGAAGTGCCACTGCCGGAAACAGAACCGGAAGTCAGCTCTTTCACGCTGGGGCGTTTGGTTCTTTCGCGTTGGGTTGGGGTACTTTACTTCCAGCTAATGTCACATTCATCTCGTGTCACATTCAGACGTTGTGACCATTGAGCGTGACGTTTCGGAGACTTCCTTTCCCGGTCCAAAACTTCTCCCAGTCTCGTCGGTCGCCGAACCATCACCGTAGACTGCAGTGATTGGCTCCAGCACTAATGCTCCAAATATCACTCTAAAAAAAAAAAATGTGTTCGTAAAAGAATTTATAAGGGTTCTTAGGCCTGTCCATACACTCTAAAAAAAAATGATTAAAAGCTTTTCCGCCGCCCTTAGAACTCTTGCAGCTCATGAAGAACGGTTTTGCCATAAACAGTATCGCCCCCTAGCGCACTAGAAAGACAACTGGGCGATGAAGAACTCTTTCGCATCAAAAAGAACGCCTCGTACGTTTTTCGCGAAGAACCCTTTTAGGGACTGCATTAAACTAACTTTGTTTAGGTGCAAACTATGGACAAGCCGAAGAACCCCAAAGAGTACTGTTACGAATATTTTTTTTTTGTATTTCGCACACGAAAAAACATTTTTAGCACCCCTAAAAGGGTTCTTCGTAAAAAGCTATAAAAGGTTCTTTTAAGCTCTCTTTTTTATGAGAAAGAGTTATTGATCGCCCGGTTGCCTTTCTAGTACGCCAGGGGGCGATAGTGCTTGAGACGGAACAGTTTTTCACGAGCTGAGGAGTTCGATGTATGTCCAAGAACCTTTCAAGAACTAATTTTGTTTTTCTTCTTTTTAGAGTGTAAAGGTATACACTCACGGGCATTTCTTATCAAGCGAAATAATGGTATATAAACAAGCGCGTGGGCCCATAGGGCCTGTGTGCACTACGCATGCTCAAAATCGTTGTTTTTTTCTCGAAGAGGAAATTTATTCCGCATGCCTTATTTACAGCCAACGCCACCGCATCAGTGTGACGTCAGAAACATGGCTTGGCGTTCATAGCACGGATTCATATTCCAATTCAGTCCAATCCAATCCAATTCTGGTGGCCAAAAAAAAATGGTGACATTATACTCACAGACGCACGGCGTGGAGTGTTCTGCTGTTGAAACAATGTGTACTCACGCGTCTGTGTATCACACGCTTCCTCTAATAAAAAGAAGAAAACAAATAATTTTCTATTTATATTTTCCCGTGTCAGCTTCTCTTCGCGTTTTTTTTTTTTATGGTGGCTCTTACGAGAAGCGAAAGAAGTGCGCCATAAATTTGCATCGACGCGTGGGGCCCGTGTTCGCGTCGGGGGACCTCGAGAAAATAGGCAGACATTCGCGATACGGTAGATTTACGACACCTTCTGGGAGTTGTGGAGAAAGAATTCGACCCAGAGTCGTATCGGCGCAAGATTCGAAAGAGATCGCTTTGGGCGCGTGCATAGCGACCGCATTCTGGGCGCCGAAAAAGCCAGGCACGCAATAAGGCCTGACATGTTTGATTTTTTGTTCTAGTTGATGATAATTTTTTTATAGCCAAAAATAAATATTAGTTTTTAGTTTTTTTTAGCTCCCCCATTGCGTACTTCTGGCAGGGAAGCCAACCACATTCACTAGTAAATCACGGTCATTCTGCCAAACTAAGTCGACCATTCGAATCTTTGCACTCTAAGAAATCTGGAGCGTCTGCTTTCCCGCAAAACACTGAGGGGGGGGGGGGGAGCAAGTTGTTGTTATTTCCGGATGAGTACTGTCAAATGACGAAGAAAGTACGCACGTTTAAACCTGAAAGAAAAAAAAAAACAGTCTGCATTGTCTCGCACAGCTTGGTAAAAACATCCTGACCAGTTCCACACCGCACACTTTGTTTTTGGTTTTGTTTTAAACCATGAAAAGTCTTTTAATAAAACCCCCAATCACAAAATTTTGTCTGTCGGTCCGTGCATTTCCCGCTAAATGTAGCGGAAAAATCGACGTCACGGGACCTAAACGCCAATTTCGTTTCCGCGCTAAATTTAGCTGGGAAATTGAAGTCACGTGACAGGACTCCACAATACCTACAAACCAATCTAACTTCCCAGTTAAATTTCGCGGAAAAAAATACTTCGCGTGACTTACGCATCAATTTAGTTTCCCCGCTAAATTTGGCGGAGCAGTTGACATCACGTGTGTGGACGTCACGAGATCCAACACCAATTCACTTTCTCCGCTATATTTAGCGGGAAAGTGAAGTCACGTAACGTAATGCACCGATTTAGTTTCCCGCTAAAGTTGCGGGAAAAATCTACGTCACGTGATCCCTGCAGGAAGTCAGTTTCCCGCTGAATTTAGCGGGTAAAAGAATAAAAGAAAACTAATATTGGTTCTTCACTTCCGGAAACAACTGTTTCGATTCTTCAAAACAATTTTGAAGAATGGATCCTCAAATACTGTATTTCATACATTATAAAAACTGTGAAGGTAAAAATCGCTGTTCATTTCTTGTTGCTGTTGTAAAATTCTAGATGTGTTTCTCGTATCCTCATTCGCCTAGGTTTCTCCGTATAGTTTACAGCAATTGATTCTCCCCAAGCGTGCTGCGGGAAAGACGACACTCCGGGTGTTTTCTTTTTTTACAAAGAATTGATTCTTGAACTGCTTCTTCCGCGTGTTCTATTCGATGCAGTCGCTTTCAAGCTGCACATCCCATAGCACGCAAATGCCACGACGCCTTTATTGTAATCTACTATAAACACAACAAGCATTGCACGTGACTTTATTTTTATTTTTTTATTTTTTTTGCTTTGTACCGCGTCGTTGTCGGCTGATATCGTGGTCTGAAACAAAGTCGTAAACGTCAGCGGATCGTTTCTCGTCCTCGTAACTGGATGCAGTCTCCCGGCTCCCATAATCATAATATATATCGAACACCGCTGGTATTCGGACGCTGTCCGAGACGTTTTTCTCTCTCGCAGTCACGTGGGTCGTACAAACACACTCTGCGGACCATGTTCGAAGAATAGAAATGTACGACGCGAACCTGCTTTGTCGTCGTCGTGTCGGCTGCGAACGCCGTGTTTGTTTTGTACGGTTTATGAGCAGTATATAACCCCGACTTTAGCTTACTCCGATATCATCATCGACAAAGAGAAACGATGCTCAAATCCTAGGATTGTTTCGCCTCTTACATTATATATACATATATATATATATATATATATATTGTAGCGAAGAAGACGACAAGCCTGGATTCCAGAAAGAAGAACGACGATCGCGCGCGTCTTTTATAAAAATCTGACCTGCATCAGTGCCTTCAGCTACACCGTTTCTTCTTGTCTCGCTATTCTTCTTCGCTTCACTTGGTGGAGGTGCGCCCTTACAAAAAATTGTTACGCTTTTCTGTTGAAAAGCTGTTGAAAAAAGTCAATAGAGGATATATAATGTCAACAGCTTTTCTGTTTACTTTCTTTTGAATATTGGCCCACTTTTCTAATGAAAGTCAACAGACTTCCCATGATGCTTTTCTGTTGAAAAGCTGTTGAAAAAAGTCATCAGAGGATATAAAATGTCAATAGCTTTTCATCTGACTTTCTCTAGCTTTTCTGTTGACTTTCTTTTGAATATTGGCCCACTTTGTAATAAGAAAGTCAACAGACTTTCTGTCGCCTCCAAGATTCTTTTTCTGCTGCTTTTCAATTGAAATGCTAACTGAAGCTACAGAAGATTAAAAGAAAAAAAAATCGTTACAGCTTAGCTATTTATTCAACAAAGTTTTGGAAGCTTACTATGGCTTTCCACTCTCCTCCAAAATAGCTGCAGCAAAATTCCGTAAAAAAAAAAAAACGCGATTTCTTTTTTTAATTTTGTTAGTAAATGGCGTCTCTGTGGTATTTGAAGGCACTACTACTACATATACCCGAGAAATACACATTAGAAACGAACACAAACACAAACACCATGAAGCACTGAACACCTGAAACACAGTCCCATTGACTGCTCCAGAGCCTTATATAGCCTACATATTGAAGGAATTCATTTGGTCGGTGACCACCTCAACACTTATTAAGGTTCCAAGTATTTGATCTTCTCCTCGGGAGTCCGTCAAAGGGAAAACAGTATTTTGAAGGTCGTGGACGATATCTCTTACTAGAAAGCATTGGTACATCTAATAATAATTCGGGACAGTTGCTAAAACAACAACCACAAATACGGCTCCTAGAAGAAATATTATCGCTTCTCTGCATAGCACCACTCAGGACGAAGCGAGTCAAGACAGTTTCTCCACTTTCAAATAGTGATTTTGCTTTTTTTACTAGTTGACTATTTAATATGGTCATTCAAGTCACTATAGTCACTTACAAAGTCAGAACGGCAGGACATGCCTTTCGAACGCCTGGCCTCCAGCCCACGCCCCATGCCTTCCGTCGTGCTTTGACTGCACGCGCGCGCTCGACGTGCACGAACGCCGAAGCGTTTTCAAGGGTAGTAGGCTCGCGTTGGAAGCGGGACAACTGAAGCTGCTTCTCGTTCTCACCTTGTCAGAGACTATTGAAAAACTTAGCCACTTTTGACATCTAGTTGAGGTGTACAATGTTCAAAAAAATCAACAGAAAGTCTGTAGCTTTTCTATTGACACTGGCTATAGAGAGTCAACTGAAAATTTTCAACACGAAGTAAACAGAACGTCTGCAGTCATTCTGATGACACTGTCAACAGAAAGTCAGCAGAAAGAAATCAACATAAAGTCAATAGAAAGTCAACAGCTTTTCTTTTGACTCAGGTTGAAGAAAACCATCAGAAAAGTTTCAACACAAAGTCAACAAACTTTCTGTTGACCATGTCAACAGAAAGTCAGCAGAAAAAAATCAACATTCAGTCAATAGAAAGTCAACAGCTTTTCTTTTGACTCAGGCTGACGAAAATCATCAGAAAAGTTTCAACACAAAGTCAACAAACTTTCTGTTGACCATGTCAACAGAAAGTCAGCAGAAAAAAATCAACATGAAGTCAATAGAAAGTCAACAGCTTTTCTTTTGACTCAGGTTGACGAAAATCATCAGAAAAGTTTCAACACAAAGTCAACAAACTTTCTGTTGACCATGTCAACAGAAAGTCAAAGTCAAAAGAAAGTAATCACAGTCAACAGGAAGTCAACACGTTTTCAATAAAAAGTCAAAAATCATTTTTATAGGGGCGGGCCCTTCTCCATCACCGCGGCATCAAGTCTGGAGCTGAGAAGCCGCATTCTCACATTGAAAGCAGCGATGACACCCCTACTGCCAGTACGAGTTCCGCAATGACCTCAACGGCAACCCAAGCAGACATCGGATCCCAGTCGGTTCTCACCACTCGCCAACGTGAGCCTCAGATTTTCTCCGGTATTGGTGACGCTGACGTCGACGACTGGATTGACGCCTACGATCGCGCCAGTCGTTACAATCACTGGAACGATGCCACTAAATTGACTACCGCCATTTTCTACCTGTCCGACGTCGCAAAACTCTGGTTCCATAACCATGAACAAGACTTTCAAAGCTGGCAAATGTTTGCCAACCGCCTTAGGGAAGTGTTTGGAAGACCTGCGATGCGACAAATTACAGCAGACCGAAAGCTTGCTTCGCGCGCTCAACAGCCAACTGAATCATTTACATCCTACATTGAGGACGTGCTGGATCTTTGCCGTCGAGTAGACATAAACATGCCAGAACACGAAAAGGTGCGTCATCTCTTGAAAGGAATCGCCGAGGACGTTTTTCAAGTCATACTCGTGCATAATCCGACAACCGTGAAGAAGATTGTAGAAATATGCCAGCAGTTCCACGAACTCAAAACCCAGCGCTTGTCTGTTGCTGCCACAGTCCAACGTCTCCCTGAGGTGAGCAGCATATCCGCTCCACCAGTATGCCCAGACATCAATAGCACCAGTTTGCGCGAATTGATTCAGCAGATTGTTCGAGAGGAGGTGTCTCGAGCTCTCCACCCGACACTAACATCACCTACATCAACAGAGTCTGCACTGCGGTCACTCGTCCAAACCGAGCTGGCTTCTTCTATTCCGTCGCAGGTTCCATTGCCGCTCCAAACCATGCGGCCGACCTATGCAGAAATAGCAGCACCAACATTTACCACCAACTACCCTGCGGGCGGCATGCCATATGTTCAACCGTTTGGCTACTCCCAGCCACGCATGCAGTCTGCTCACCAACTGATCAATAGCCGCCCTGTATGCTATTATTGTGGAATACCGGGTCATGTTTTCCGCGTGTGCCGTCGTCGCCAAGCTGACGAGTCGTCTGCAAGCTTCAGACAAACTGCTGCTGGGAACTCCGCCCTTCGCTACCAGGCTTCTGAGTACGGCCGATCGTCATCCCCAGCGTCAAGGTTCCCTGGGAGTTCAGCAAGCCTACCACGCCGACAGTCGCCTTCACCACAGCGCCCGCGATCGACATCGCCTATGCTACGAGCAGAGCCCACTCCTCGAGCACAAGGGGGAAACTTGTAACCGCAGCTTCTGAGGCACCAGCTGCGACATCATCACACCAGACGGTCTCTATGAATTTAACGTGATGCCATTTGGACTTTGTAATGCTCCGGCCACGTTTGAAAGGCTCATGGATACTGTTCTCCGAGGTCTGAAGTGGCAAATCTGCCTTTGCTATCTAGACGACATTGTCATTTTTGCACCGACGTTTGAAAAACATCTCGAACGTGTGGCCACTGTTCTATCGTGTATTGCAAACGCCAATTTGAAACTGAACACCAAGAAGTGCCATTTTGCGACAAAAGAAATTCGAGTTCTCGGACATGTAGTATCGAAGGAAGGTGTCCGACCCGATCCTGACAAAATTAGAGCAGTCGCAGAATTTCCTATTCCAACTACAGCTAAACAACTTCGCAGCTTTTTGGGTCTTTGCTCCTATTTTCGCCGATTTGTCCAAGGATTCGCAACGATCGCCGCCCCTTACACGCCTTACATGATACAACCAAGCCTTTTCATTGGTCTCCAGAATGCCAGTCTGCCTTCAATCAGCTAACTGCTCTCCTCACGGGCGATCCTATTTTATGCCACTTTGACCCCTCACTTCCTACAGAGATCCACACAGACGCCAGCGGGTATGGACTAGGCGCAGTTCTAATACAACGCGAACCACCCCGACCCGAGAGAGTTGTGGCATACGCCAGTCGCACCCTGTCAAAGTGTGAACGTAATTACTCTACAACCGAAAAAGAATGCTTGGCTATTATCTGGGCTATTTCTAAGTTTCGACCATACCTGCACGGACGCCATTTTAGTGTCATCACAGATCACCACGCTCTCTGTTGGTTAACATCGTTGAAAGACGTCTCGGGGCGTTTGGGACGTTGGGCTCTTCGCCTCCAAGAGTACAACTTCTCCGTCACTTATAGGTCCGGACTCAAGCATCAAGATGCTGACGGCCTCTCACGTTGCCCTTTGCCAACGACTGCTCCTGACGGGGACGAAGATCCTATTACACTCGCTGCTCTCTCCCTGGATGCTGTGGCACAACACCAGCTCCAAGACCCCTACACCCAGACCCTGGTGCAACATATTACAGGCCTTGCTATCTCCAACAACCGCAAGTTCTGTAAACGAGCACGGAATTTTTCTGTCCGAGATGGCCTCTTGTTTCATCGTAACTATTCAGCAGACGGTCAGCGATGGTTGTTAGTAGTGCCACGGCAGCTTCGCTCCGAGCTGCTACAGTGCCTCCATAACGACCCAACGTCGGGACATCTCGGGGTCTTGAAGACTTATAATCGTTTACGTGGCCGATATTACTGGCCCGGCATGTGTCGCTTTGTGCAAAAATATGTCAGCTCCTGCTTATTGTGCCAACAACGAAAAAAACCACCTCAGAGTCCGCCGGGTTTGCTCCAACCCATACCTTGTCCCGACAAGCCATTCGAACGAGTCGGGATCGATCTGTATGGCCCTCTACCAAAATCATCTGAGGGAAACCGTTGGGTGGTCGTCGCAATTGACCATCTGACGCGATACGCAGAGACTGCTGCCCTGCCCACCGCAGGTTCTCATGAAGTTGCCAGCTTTCTCTTAAACAATATTATACTGCGTCACGGCTCGCCTCAAGAACTACTCAGTGATCGAGGAACAGTTTTTTTATCACAACTCGTCGAAGACATTTTGAGAGAATGCAATGTTATTCATCTTTGCACGTCCTCTTATCATCCCCAAACAAATGGACTTACGGAGCGTCTTAATCGTACCCTTTCTGACATGCTTTCGATGTATGTCTCTCAGGATCAAGATAACTGGGATCGAATTCTCCCATACATCACTTTCGCTTATAACACCGCTACTCAAGCTACGACAGGCTTCTCACCTTTCATGCTCACGTATAACCGCGAAGTATCATGTACGCTCGATACTATCTTACCTTATCGGCCGGATATCACGGAGCACATAACCTTTGATGAAGCAATCAGCCGAGCTGAAGAATGTCGTCAGCTAGCCCGTTGTCGCACATCTGAGCACCAGAACGTCGAAAAGAGTCGTTACGACGCCCGTCACCGCTCTGTCACCTACAACGATGGTGATTTAGTGTGGATCTGGATGCCTATCAAGAAGCCTGGACTATCTTCAAAGCTTCTTCGAAGATATCAGGGCCCATACAAAGTGCTGACAGCTACCTCGCCGGTCAACTACCGCGTCGAACCCGTTCCCCTCCCCACCGATCGCCGCCGTCACCATCAAGAGACCGTTCATGTGTCACGAATGAAACCGTATGTACCGCCCGACCCGACCGCCCCCTCTACAACTACTGCTGCCAGGATGGCAGCCCCCTAAGCGTGGGGCAAATGTAGCGAAGAAGACGACAAGCCTGGAATCCAGAAAGAAGAACGACGATCGCGCGCGTCTTTATATAAAATCTGACCCGTATCAGTGCCTTCAGCTACACCGTTTTTCTTGTCTCGCTATTCTTCTTCGCTTCAATATATATATATATATATATATATATATATATATATATATATATATATATATATATATATATATATATATATATAT
>JAZHYW010015770.1:0-23294 GCA_037355805.1 Ixodes ricinus
GTGTATTCACACGGCGGACAAATTCCGGGAACGATGTCCGCGGACCTGTGAAATATGCGTATCACGTGGCTTGGACGTCACAACGGACAAGTCCGCGGACTTGTGCAAGTCCGACGACATGCGAATTAATACTTCATGGTTGCCGTGAACCAAGGCGAGAACTGCGAGTCCGAGCTCGTACCTTTCTCGCTGCCTTCGCTGCACGAGCTATACTGTTCAGGACTGGTATTTCCCAACGCTTTCAGCTCGCGCCGAGAGCCTTGGTTGTGCTTCGCTGCGTTCCAAGCTACAAGAGAACGGTTACGCAACGCACGTGACGGTCGATTCCAATCCCGCCAGCGTCTGATAAACCTGACATTGAAGACGACAACGATGAAGGCTCTCAGCGATGAAGCGACGCTGTGTTTAATTGCACTCGTAGAAGAGTTTCCACAGCTTTGGTGCCTTCAAAACGACCAGTACCGCAACAACGGCATAAAATCAGAGCTCTGGAAACAAATTGCCAATGAAATGGAACGGCGCTACTCTCAGTATGGGCCTTACACGGAAGGTAAGTTCATTCAAGGCAGACTAATTAGTGTCGATTCCGTGTTGTATTTGACCGCTTATTGTTGTCTGATATTTCAGAGGGAGTGAGGGGCTTTTTTCAAAATAAGCGACGCATCTTCAGACGGGAGAAGGAAAAGATCACGAAGACGAAGAGCGGCCAAGCTGCGGAGAACGCGTACAACGGTAGATGGAGGTTCTACCGCAGTCTCCTGTTCTTGGATCGGAGCAAACCTGTCCTTTCCCGGGAGTGCAACGAATCTTACCAACATAAGGATCCCTATGGAGTGAGTAACGTTTGGCGGGTTGACCGATTCGTTTAACTTGATTCTTTAGACCTATCGAATGAAACGTTGGCGAGCGTTCGTTGATGGAGGTCACTGAATCCCAATAGCTTGGCTGACGTTCGAGCTCTGGCCTTGCTCTACACGCGGCAGCATTTTGTTTCGTTCACTCGTGTTAATCAAGGTCTCTTGAAGTGCTGGTAGTCGCTGGATGAAACTGCGAGACATTATCCTAGGGTTTGACAACCGGCGGCCCGCGGGCCGGGTCCTGGCCGCGATACACTCTAATTCAAGTTTCAGGGCCACACAACAGCTTTGACCTCAAATGAAGTGCACAGGGTCCTTGATTGAGTAAACCTTCCTTTTATCAAATTTTGCAAGTCAAACGGCCAACCGCCGGTGAGCCTTCGATGGGTCCGACCTGCCGCGTCTCTTTAAAAAACTCTCGCTTCTCCCGCAGTACTACGGTGGTGACATCTACTGTTGGTCACGTAACCCATCGCCGTCCTCCCTTCACTACTAAAACTCTCTCTATCTCTCTCTCTCTTCTTTATCTCTTCCTCAATACTCTGAACAGTAAATGGCCGACACTTGCGATATTCTGCCGTGCAAGCGGTGCTTTACATATAGTTCCTCTACCGTAACGCATTCGTATTTCTTTTACCTTTCCAGATGGACAGTGAGACAGAATCGGCGTCTGTTATGACCGAGATGAGGGAACCCGTCCTTGGCACGCCTTCCACACACACACCGCGCGGAACAACGAGTCCCAGTGTGGAAGCGTCTGGCACTCCTGTGAAGCGCCCAAAGTGCGATGACGGAAAAAAGAAAGCAGATGACTGCTCCAGCTCTGGGTGGAAAGAGCGCACGGTTGCTTTCACTAAAATTGCCGAAAGTTTCGCAACTGAAAAAAGCTGTGACGATGCTGATAATTTTGGAAGAGTAGTGGCGGGCCACATCAGAAACCTGAACGGAACCAATTTTATTCAGTGTCAGATAGAGGTATTGGAACTAGTCAAGCGTTACCTAGACCGACAGTAAGAGTAAATTTAATTCAACGAACCTATTTAAACTAAAAAATGTTAAACCAAAATTAGCATTTCGCACTCGTAAGTAAAAGGAATACTTGGAAACAAACAAGTTTTTGTATCCTTTGCCTTTCGTACTTATTACATTCGGAACTGATGGCTGTTTTTGTTGGAGTGGGCCAGTGTATTAGATTGTGACCAATATTATAGCATGACGAAATAAAAAATAAGGAAACATTGAAGATTCTTTGAAGTATATTTACATAAAGTTGAACAATTAGAGCATAACACAAAAAGTTTTGGTGGTCAAAGTGACAACACATGCATGAACAATTGTTAAGTAAAGGAAGTAGCAGTATACAGACCATGAAATGCTATCGAAATATCCCGTTCTTTGCTTCTGCACTTGTCTGCACATGCAGATAAGGTTAAATTTTGTTATTTATCCGCAGATTAAGGCCCGCCTGTTCCCTCTGCCACGCGACGGCGCCTTCGTCATTAAAGTATCTCCGTAGACGCTCACGCACATCTAGAGCTCTTGCCCCGGAGCGCCCTTTGGAACTTCGTAGCCCGAAGTAGGTTGTCCTTTTTCGCTGGTGGTCCTCCCTCGACGCTTTAAAAAGCACAGGTGCAGCTCGCAAATAGTTGTGCAGCACACACGCTGCCTTGACGAATGAGGTGACCCTTCCTGGTTCGGCATCGATAGTCGTGTGCAAAAACCTAAAACGGTTTGCCAGAATGCCAAACGCATTTTCTGATACCCGTCTGGCTCGGCTTAATCTGAAAAAAAAAAATTATAAGGAAAACGATGTTTAGAAATGACACGAGCTAGGCAACACACCTGTAGTTAAATATAACCTTTTCTTCTTCCAAATTTGTACCAGTGTACGGCTTCATTAAGTTTATAGACAAAGGGAAGGCGTCGTCTCCCACGATGACGGGTGGGACGCCGACCGGTCCAGGTCCTGAGATCGGCAGTCCGGCTGTTCCGTTCTCGATGGCGTTCCGCAGTGGTGTCGTCCTCCAAATGCCTCCATCTCCATCAGACCCCGGTGCGCCGACATCAATGTACAAAAACCTGCTGTCTGCGTCCACAAGAGCAAAAAGTACGATGCTGAAGGTCTTCTTGTAATTAAAATACACAGATCCGGAGTTTGGAGGTTTGATAATTGTAACATGTTTTCCGTCCAGCGCTCCAATACATTGCGGAAATTGCCATCTTTCGTAAAAGTTCTTCATTACTGCCAGCCACTCGTCTTTCGTCCGCGGGGACACCAGATATTTTGGTCCCAGCATCTTGTAAATGGCGTCGCAAGTTTCAACTAGGAACCCGTTGACGGCGCTGTGGCTAATGCGGAACTGCCTGCTTAAGGAATGTTGACTTTCCCCTGAAAATTCGCAAGAAAACAAGAAACACGGCTAAGTCGAGCGTAGTTCTCAAATATGCTGAAACAAGGACAAAAGTAAGAATAACCACCACACACCTGAGGCAAGAAACCGCAGCGTCAGTTGAAGCTTGTCTTTGGCTGGGATGGCTGGACGCATTTCAGTGTCAATTTTTTGGATGCATGATGCAATTGACGAGAGAATGTCAGCAAACTGGTTGGAGTTAACGCGCAGCAAGCGGCGGTACTCCACGGGGTCGCTCTCCAGAAGTTCTTGATAGAGTAGATTTTGTATGCCGAGTTTCTTCTTGGACATCCATGTTTTAATCCATGGTTTTTTTGCGCCGGTACTAGATGCTTCCGCGACTTCCTCATCCGCCATCATGAGGGCACAAGCCACAACAACTCGTGAAGCCTTGTTGGCCTCCATGTTCGAATCGAAAACAATTTCCAGTCGTTTTCTTTCTTTTTCTTTTCGGTTCCTCTTTTCACTATGCGCAGAAACCCTCGAGCATCTTCCACAGCTGTAGCTCGTGCGTATTAATGTTACTGGAAAATGAGCAAAAGCCCATCCGCGTACGAGAACCCTGAGAGGCATATAAAAAAGAGAAAACCGCTCGTGCAACGAAGTGTGCCACGAGCACTTTCACGCAATCGGTTCCCGTACTTGTCCGTGGACCACAGCGGACTCGAAAAAAGGCAGAATTGGATCGCGTTCAAAACCCCTATAATCATGATCAGGCAGGTCCGCGGACATATTCTGTGACGTTCGCCCACGTGATACGCAAGATACATCAGGTCCGAGGACACGTTCTTCAGGTCCGTGGACATGTCCCTTGGTTTTGCCTGCTGTTTTCGCCAGAAACATGGCCGATTTCATACCCCAGAAGAGGTGACGTCACGCCTTTTGTAGGAACTTGTCCGCGGACAAAGTCCTTCGTGTGAATACACCTTAAACGGTTGTTTATACCTTTACCATAGGACGCGCTTACAGCGCTGTCACAGCTACCGGTGCGCGCGCGTTCCATGCACGAGGGCTCATTCCGCTCTCGTGAGGCTGAGCACGGCCGCTACATCACCCTCTCCCAAGCGCGGGAGAGGGTGAGCTAGCGGCCGTGCTCAGGCCTCACGAGAGCGGAATGAGCCCTCGTGCATGGAACGCGCGCGCACCGGTAGCTGTGACAGCGCTGTAAAGCGCGTCCTATGGTAAAGATATAAACAACCGTTTAGAGTGCGTTGAATGGCTGCCTTCATAGCTCTGTGGTTAGCGCGTCTGCCTGCTGATCAAAGGGTCAACGGTTCGAATCCCAGCCGGCGCCGGTCTTTTTTATTTATTTATCGACCCGCGGCGTAAGAGGTTAGATAGCCAGATAGATACATAGACGAAAAGTGCGTGAAGTAGCCAAAGAATGCTATTCGCATTAAAACGCGAGGCGGGCACGTTGAGCCGGTCCTTGTCGAAGGCACGGCCGAACTGGATATGCGAGGTGATTGGGTGTCGTAGACGAGTGACCTCGAGCTGCGGTCACCTAATGAAACTAGCTTTGTAGTGCGGCCCTCTGCCCGGCTTGTTCCGGGTCGGAATTCCTTTCACCCTTTCCACTCTCTTTCCGCAAGTGTGTAATTGGCTGTTTCCAGTCGTTTCGTCACTCCTATCTGACAAGGCCGGCCGAGCAAAGCGTCCGTCAAAAATCGCAAGGCATTGGAACGAAACGTGACGTTTCCTCCTCTCCGGACCGGTTTTCTTGCCGAAATCGGATGTCGGTTCCGACAGCCGTTTTCGGTTTGCACCGAGCTTTACCCGGTGTGGGCAAACGCGGCCTTCTTTCTAAACAGCGTGAGGCAAAAGGGCGGACGGAAGGAGGCCGTTTTCGCCTCTCAGCACGCGGATCACCGTAAATTTCTTGCACTGCAGCGTAAAATCTTTGTTCTATGTAAAAGCAAAATAAAATTTTCGACGGTAAAATCCTCCCTTCTAGTCAGTGCGTAGTAATCACACGGCGGAAGCATGAAAAAAAATGACTCGAAACGATGTTTGTTTCTATGCTGCCTACGAGAACCAAGCAGCGGTAGCAGACAACAGAGTCGAAACGACCTCCTCTCTTGAGCTTCTCGGTGTTGCCGCTACGCGGTGTCGGTTTCGCTGAAGTCGTCATTCGATGAAATTGACATAACATTTTTCCGTGGGGTAGGGATTGGCAGTTCCATCGAATGGCATTTATGTGACAGGCAGCTCGTTACAGAAAGTTGTAAACGGCTTTCATTTTTTTTTTTTTTCTGTGTGAATGAGCCTTTAGGGGAGACTCGCGTCCCTGCGCCAGACGTCCAAGCGTGACATGTCAGGACAATCTCCGTCCACCGCATCGCAGCCTACGAAGTACCGCTGTCCGCAGTGAAGGTGTGCCACACTGATTGCTTTAAAGTTTAAAGCATGTTGAGCTCTAATCGGTACGCGCCCGGAAGCGAGAAAGACAGGCACCCGTTCTACGCACGCCCAAGCAAAGAGAATACACTCGGGTGTCTGCGTCTCAGATGGCTTCATTCCAGCTGTCGCTGACCACCATCTTACCCAGAAATCTTACCAATTTTTTATAAGTTTGTGCTCATGATGTAACGAAGTATACATGTGAGATCTTATTTCAGGCACAAAGTTGCGGCCAAATTTGGATTATTTATAAAAAAAAAAAAATTCTGTTAGTGCAACTGCGCGAACCGCAAGTTGCATACATTTTTGTCCTCTTGTTATTAGCAATTGAAACGTCTAAGGCGGAAACTGACCTTTTCCAACCTATCGGAGGCAGCATGCCTGACTCCTTCGCATTTCCCTACATCTCAAGCTACTGAATATAACTTCTTGGTGACACTCTAAGAATAAGCTTTTATTAGGCTAACTGAATTTAAGAAATGTATGGTATTAAACAATATTTTTGAAAAAAGTGTCAAACTATCTTTTCTACAATATTTGACGCAGTTTAGCAAGGTCTTTACCCTGACCTGACCATACTTCTAAATTTAGTAATTACAGAAAGTTAATTATCCAAAATCTTTGACACCATAATTATCCGAACGTCAAATTTTAAGAATTTTCATATTAAACAAAACTAGCTTTTTATGTGCGACGTGTAGTTCTTGAGCAACGATTCTGCCGGTGTTTTCATGACGCAGCCTGAATGGACCATGGACCTGTAGATCCTGGCAAGTGGAAAGCCTCCACGCTCCCCTGCCTGGTGGCGTCAAGATTTACTGTTTTGTTCCCACTCTTTAAACTGCCGCCAAGGCCACAGGGTCTATTCATATGACGTCAGGCTGATTTTTAATGTCGAGTAACTACACACAAGCATGGCCGCCGAAAGAAAATGCGGTTATCTAATTGGCGAATTTGTTTTACCTTATTTTGTTTTCTGCTGTGTTTACGAATAAACATTAAGTTAGCGGCAATGTACGTGACCGATGACTCAGCATCTGAATAGACACTAACGTCCAGCAAGCTACTTTCTAAAAAAAAAAAACCTGCTGTTTGCTAAAATTGAGAACGTAATTAGAATACAAGACCTGTTCTTTCTCCCTTGTTTTCTTATAATAAAATACTAAAATTCCTAATCGCAGCAGCATCATTCCTTGACGACAGATGCAACTGGCCTTTGGACGTGCCGCGGAGACCCGTCTTATGGCATGAAGCTCCGGCAGACTGCAACACACTTGGCTCGGAGAGCGCACCTGCAACTGTGGCGGGTCCAGTTCACCGAGTGTGTCAAGTGAAAGCAACGGCCATGCTTCCACCAATGTCTTCAGAAAGTGACACAAGTTTTCATATACTTTTCTATTTTATTGTTTGAAATTGGTATTTATTACAACAAAGCATCACCTGTATCTTACGCTGTGCATCTATTTTTAAAAAAATAAATGGGTTGTTTACCTGCGGACCCACTGTTCTTTTAAATGTTTAGAATTCATCGGCCTTGCCCTTGAAACGATTCCTGCATATTTACTTTCCCTTAGAGCACTCGGGAAGTCAATCGCTAAATTATACAAATTGAGTTGGGTAATGATTTTCCAGTATATTTTGCGACTCAAAAATAAAGTTGCGACCTGTCTTCTCACAAGAAGACGTCGAGGCTCAGTCACCACGTCACAGCTTCGATTTTACGGTGAAATTTTCCTGTACTTTTCATTCGCTTGGCTGTCTTCATGAATCACAGTCCTGGACCCTCCGAGATACTCTACGGGGAAGTGCACGACGGGACATTTTCTTAGCCAGCAGAAAACGGGCCACCTAGGAAACGGGCCCGCTAGAAAACACCCCCGCTTGAAAACGGGCCAGCTAGAAAACGGGCCAGCTAGAAAAGGGGTCAGCTTAAAAACGGGCCGGCAAGATCCAAGTTGTCACGGCAAATTTTGGGGCCACCTAAAAAGGGACGGCAAACGGGCTGCCAATTTTAGTTGGACCCAAAATTTGCCGTGACAAATTGGATCTCATTTGTCACGGCTATAGGTGGCTCCCCAGGTGCCCCAGATTAAGAGTGTGGATTCAGGATGGGATGAAGGAGGAATAGAAATGTCACATGGCACCGATCTCCCAAACTGGAACTGTGGGGTGGGTTAATTTGCGTCTGCTGTTTTTCTGCTGTAAAGATCATTATCGGAAAGTTCGTGCGGTCCAGTCCCAGCCCGCGCACAGATTTCAGAACCGCAAGGACGGGAATAAAGGCATAAGCAACACCCTGAGAGTAAGCTAGAAGTCGGAATTAATAGGTTCCTTTCGCGCCTCACTGCGGCTGTGTGTACACCGAAGTCTCACCGTAGCGGGTTAGGCTTCGGTGTACACACTGTATACTGCTTAGTGGGACAGAGTAGCCCATCACACGAGGAGCTATAAACACGATTTCTGCTGTGAAATCTAAAAGACAAAGAGCAGCATATTTTGATTCACTCCTCCGCAAAGCTTTTTCTTCACACCGCGATGATCCGCAGTGTCCACGCACGCGAGCTAAAATCAACTCTCGAATTCGAAACGAGCATGACTCAGAGACTGCGCTCAGTCGCGATCAATTTATCGCCCAATATTTGGGTTCGCGTTCGGAGCCACATACCACCGCGACGGAAATCAAAGAACCAATGCACGTGAACAGGTCGAATTATTGGTTCACTTTAGCTGTGGGGAAGACAAACAGCAATTAGTTGCTATCTACAGATAGCAAATAAGTTACTTTATCAGCGCGTACAACAGGCAACAGGCACGTAGCCCGGATTTTGATTGGGCGGGGGGGGGGGGGGGTGCGCCCGCCCATAACAAGATGCTGTATGAAGGGGAGGGAGAATAGGAGCGCCCCAACAAAATGGAAGATTTCGGGGGGGGGGGGGGGATACGTGCCTGGCATACAAGGATACTAAGTGCAAATCACGTCTTGGCATGTCCTTCTTGAAGTTATTGAAAAGTAATCGAGTAAAGTAATTAAGTAATTCATCGATTACTTTTTACAGCCAGTAATTTGTAATGGCAATGCGATGTTCTACGGTCAAGTAATTGTAATTAATTACTTTTTACAAGTAACGGGCACAAGTTCCCCCGCCCCCAAGCCTGGCCCATAAATCTGCCCCTGGTGGCGTGCAAAAGCAACCCGCCAACCACGAAACACACAGACACACACACACACACAAACGAGGCCCTTTCTGCTTTCGTTCCATGTGCTTTCTCAGTACTAAAATTAATTTTACCGGCTCAGAGATTTCACATTTACTCAGTGACGGTGGTGAATACGTTTATTTAAAGAAAAAAAAAATATATCGCCGGAGACTCGAAGTTTTTATGACACTGTGGCCTTAAAGGGGCCCTGCAACAACTTTTTGACTGGTTTTTAATTTGCACCGAACCTAAGCGCACTGAACGTAGTAACTTAATGAAACTTTTCTTTTCTCAAATTTTGCTTTATTTTAAAAGTTATAGGCAAATTAGAATTACAAAAACAAGCAAAAAATAACCTGCTTCATGACGTCGTAGGTCCTGGCTTGAGTGGCCGTGAACTAGGGGAGGGGTAGTGAGCTCATCAAGCGCTCACGGCTGCCGCGCTCCGTGTCGACGGCTCGAGAGGGCGCCACTAAAGCATGCGTTGGATAGGCTGTATGAAGCGGGCGGCCAGGGCGGCTCGCAATGCATTTGCTGCGCGATTAAAGACTATTTCGGCATAACACTTCATTGACCACAAACGACAGCAAACACGGGGTAAAGATCAGTTCAGAACGGGAGCCACTTTGCGCTGCCATGCCGCCAAATGGCCAAATCGCCAGCAGGGCCCGCGCCGAAGGCCTTCGGAACGCTCGGAACCGGACGGATCCTCGAGCCGGTATACGACCGCAGCGCCGCCGCGTACATCCGGGACCTTTCCGTGTCGGCGCCTGATCCCACTACTCCTTTCTAGTATGCGCCGTTTTTTCCGCCGCTTGGTGGCGGGTATGTCGACGGGTCATTTCTTGTTTCCGTACTTTATAAACTGAATTTGTTTCTTTTCTGATCTAAAATACTGAACAAAAACTACTTTCATACGTAATTGAAACGGTTCGCGACACTTATATTTTGTATCTCGACTAAAAAAAAGCTTTTAGCGGCTCTGACCAGTAGTAAGGCCAGGACCTAAGACGTCACATATCGCGCGCTTTCGGCAACGTGGGTCGCCCTCGTAGGTGGAGGAGGTTTCCGGGTCGTCCGGTTAAAATATGACGCACTGATATTTAGTTACTCTCTCCGTGCCCGCTGGCTTGCCCGAACCCAGGGTGTCGAACCGAAATGTTTTTCGTTCCGGTTTTCGGTCCGGTTCAGGGAAAACGGTTCAGCTCCGGTTCAACTCCGGAGTGAAAAAATAAAGGTTCAAACCGGTTCGAACCGGTTCGTACTCATATGCTACAAAAACAATTGACGACAGCAAAAGATAAACTATGCATATTTTACAAAAGTGTTACATCTAAAAAGCAAAGCCTCACGTTACTGTGTGGAACGAACGAGCTAGTGCTGGGGCACCTCGGGACGTGCGTGAAAGCGCAGTTCAATCTCAGGCAGCCGACCGAAGAAGCAGGACGTCGTCAAGCATATCCGGGGAAAGACGGCACCTCTGAGACGATAAAATGAACTTCAGTACAGAAAAGGCTCGCTCCACGCTGACCTCGGTCGCAGGCACTCCCAGGGCTACTTGCGCCAATGTGCAGAGTTCTGGATGGCGCTCCCGTCTCTCCTCCCAAAACTGCAACAAGTTAGCGTCCCTTGAAAGCCGCGGCTCCTTGTTTAGCATTTCCAGGAGGCATGCTATAGAAAGTGGGCTACTGGTACCTCGAACGTGCACGCTAGACTCAAAGACTCAACCTCTTTTTCCTTGAGGAGCGCTTCCAGGGCGTCTTCCGGATCTTCTGGAGCCGCCGCAATTTCAGAAGACAAGGTTGAATATTGCTCGCATTGCAGAGCTGTGATCCGCCTCCAAGTCTTTGTCAAATGCAACGTGGCCCGGTACTTTTGCTAAGGGGTGAGAAGAAGGCGGTAGCGGGGATTCATGTACACTGCTGCACAGAAGACATCTATGTCAAGAAGTTGTCGCTCCCTCTTTTTCATTGACTGGACCTTTGCTAACGGCGACGATATCTTGGAAGTGTCCATGGAATATCTCAGCCGTGCGCCGTAGAAACCTCCTACAGTGAGCTGTTCCTTCTGCAATGGCATCGTTGCCACTTCTGCCGGGCGAAGCGGTACTGCGAGCATTTCGACTTCCGCCCATACGTCTTCAGTCGACCTGGAGCTTTCTTCTTTTGAGAGCAACCCTCCAGCGAAGCCTCTTAGTTCAAGTAGCCTGGTGAGCATATGCAGCGTGGAGATCCACCACGTTGGACAATCAAGCATTGGTTTCTCCAATCCTAGCTTCCTGATCAGGGACATAACACATATCGGACACGTACAAGCGCACGGCTTTCTCCAATTTGCGCAAAAATAAGTTTTTTTTTTACATTTTGGTTTATTTTTTAGGTTACTGTGTTTTTCGTTACGCACTTTTCACGCGACCTGACTTCGCGTATGAACCGAAAACCGCATGGAAAACATATCGGTTCCGCTCCGGAGCGAAAAAGATTATTCCGTTCCGGTTCAACTCCGGTTCGGGCGAAAATAACGGTTTTTTCCGGTTTTCGGTTCACGGTTCGGGTTCGGTTCAATACCCTGCCCGAACCCCAAGAGACGTGGAAACCGCAAAAAAGGTAGACGCTTAAATATGATTGCAGGGCCCCTTTAAGGCTTGGCATCGTCTCCTAGGTTAAAGGTGTTAGATGGAGTTTCCCAGGCCGCCCTCAGAGGTGGTATACTCTAAATAAATCTGAGGATCCTCGTCTTGCGTGGGGTGTCGCCCGCTGGGTGCGTCCAGTCCTGCAGTTTTTAGGGTCTTTCATAATTTGCCATCTTACTGAAGATGAGTGTTCTGAGAGTGGAGAGGGCTTCACATTCCCAGGGTAGGTGTTTAAGTATGGGAATGGATTCCTTGGCTTGGCATCGCTGGCATCTAAGGTCTGGAGGGTTCGTTATCTGAACCTGGGTGTGACTGCTCCTCCTGTGTGTTTGACTATGAATTCTCCTCTCTTCCCTAGAAAGAAAAAAAGAGGGAAAAAAAAGGAACAATTTTGTTTACACAAGTCATGGAGAATTTTTAGCCTCAAGAGAAGTAGCTCTTCTTTGGTCATGTTGGATTAACCTCAGACTGGGTAGAGAAGAAACATCAAAACGTAGAAGAGACAGAAAATAGACAGGACGACGTATTGATACGTCGTCGTTTATTTTCTTTATCTTCTACGTTTTGATGTTTCTTCTCTACCCCAGTCTCAGGTTAATCCAAGCGAGCTCTGGTCCGCTCAGCGGAGGAGCACCTCTGGTGTCTTTAGTGGACCCTCAATAAAGTAATTTTTTTCTCTCTCTCCCTGGTTAATATTCACCAGCTGGCCTGCACCCGACGATATTTTCTCCTCTTTGGTATACTTTTTTTTTCTACGGCGTTTTAAACTTCGGTTTTTGGGCACAGCACGATTAAAATGGCCCTTCTCCTGCCTGCAATACCCTGCTCCGGGAACGCAGGCTGTCATAGACTCTTATGCATGGGCATACTAACCAAGAAAAGAAGGGGGGGGCGCTCGAGCCCCCCCCTTGTTTTTAAAGTGATCCCAGGGCAAATCTTGTATTTTGCCCACCCCCCCCTTCCAAAAAATACAAGTCGCAATTTTTTTAGACGTTACATGTTGTTGTTTATTGCTTTTTTCTTGGGGGGGGGAGGGGGGAAGGGGGTAGAGGAAAAACGCCTTCAGTGGCGACATTTCTAAAATGTTGTGAAAAAACGCTAACGCCTTCATGCAACAATCTCACTACAAGACCACACAAAAAAAACGAAAAAAAAACACCGCACAAAATGTTTATCATAAAAAGTAAGTAAACAGCACGAAGTTTGGTAAAAGAAAACAACGCGGGGATCCAGAGGTTCCCGACCTTCGATTGTTTACACAGCTTTCTTTTTTTTTGTAGCTAAACTCCGTTTTACTTTGCGTTTGAAGGCAGTGGACTCTACGAGCCATTCCAGCCAAAAAAGCACAATGAATGTATCACGTGACTTCGTTTCTTCACTACTGCACCGGTCTCCCAAACCCCCCCCCCCCCAAAAAAAAAAAGGAAAGTCACGTGACATTCACACGGCATCAGATTGGCTGGAACGGCTCGTAGCGTCCGCTGCGGTCCATCGTGAGCTGAAACGGGGCTTGCATCCGTCCACGAGGCAGCAAGTGTCTTCCGGGCAGACTTGTACGTAGTTTAATTACTACTTTTCTGAGTAGTTTAGTAACTTTCAATTACATTTTTATTTGGGTAATTAGTAGTTTTCTTTAATTACTTTTTCCGAGTAACTTCTACTCAAATTATAAATTACTTTCGAACTTTAGTGGATGTTTCGCCTATGAACAAAAATTCCTGCACAAAAGAGATAAGACGATGGAAGATCAGCTGATATTTGCAAAGAGGGGGAAGTATGTGGCGTAGGAAGGGGAGGGAGAGAAAGTTGTTTGGAAAGTCCGAAACCCCCAAAATTTTAACGAGCCCTCCACTGCCACAACACTGCAACGAGGCGCAGGGAGCGAACAGACACGACGCAAGAGAGGCCGAGTAACTGCGGGATTAGCGCCGAAGACTGGCGTTTCTTTGTGTCCCGAGTTCAAGGACACTTAACCCATTTGAAAAAAAAAAAAGGGCTGGTCCCCGCTTTTCTCCAACTTAGAAACTCTCGCCCGCTGCAGAAGGTGTACACACTGCATCCTCACTCAAAAAAGGCAACAAAATGCAGCACGCGCTCTGAAGCCCGTCGGCGGGTGCTCCCGTAGTTTATGCTGTACTCGAAGAATCGCGTGCTAAAGGGCAAAGCAAAGATTACCTTTTTGAGTTGCCTTTCCTCCCAAAACTCAAAATATCCAGTTCTTCAAAGATTCGAAGATCGTTCGAGAAACCTTAGAATTCGCTCAAAGTTTTTTATACAAAAAATAATAAACAAGCACTGTTGGGAAGTAATAATAATAAAAAATCGTTTTGTTTCCATCAATTGTGATGGTGGAAAAAAGCTGGAATATGCAGCTTGACTGGTCCTCGGGCCCCTACAATGGTCAGCATGCAGCAACGAAACGGAAATAAGAAAAAAAAGATATACACACAGAAAGCAACAATTGAAGAATACATAACTACGCACTTGCCTGTTTGTGAACCAAATAGACAAGCACAAAAAGCAGCAATTAAAATTTACAAAACTATGCGCTTTGGCCTATTAATGGAGCTAAGTAAAACAAAAAATAGATACCAGGTACAAATCAGGAGCAAAAATACAAACGTAATTCTTTAGAAGTTTTAGAGTCAACATCTACATAAACATTATTTAGCAAGTGTGGTAGGGCAAATTTAAGCATTTGGAGACCAAAGTTCGTTCGCTGAGTGACCATCTTCCACTTCTCCGCGCCGCGAGTGGGGTATGCTGGGAATTTTCCTGTAAACCTGCAAGGTTTTCTAGAAAAGATATGAGCCCCTTATTTTTTCCCTCCTGAAACTAGCACATATTCTATAATCGCATAACTTGTAGATAGTAATTATCTTAAAATTTCTAAATATTTCGGAAGTGTGAGCATCATAAGTAGGGTTCCGCGTTTTCGGTATCTATTTTTCGTCACATTCGGGGGTTATTTATCGGTGTTTATTTTTTCTCTTGAAATCGGTGTTTTTCGGTGTTAAATTTCAATGCTGGAAAGAAATCGGTGATTATCGGGGCTTGTGTTGCAAAGCGACTGCATAATTACTAGAAAATACTAGAAAAACCACGGCCCACCTCACATTACACATGTTTATTGTACACACACCAAACACGTCACACAATGCACATACATATGGAAATAACAGATAGCGTGACGCTTTCAGAAGCATGATATCAAAACTTAAACTTATTGAAAAAATTGACATGTACATTGTCAGAGACTTGTCAGTCATCGGAGCACGTTCCTTGCGGCTGAGGAAACGCAGTCCAGAAAACGCACGCTCCACGTTCGTGTTTGAGACGGGGATGGCAAGAAAATCAAAAGAAGCTTTTGACAAGACTGGCCATTCCTTGCTGTGCGCTCTCCAGAAGCTGCCAATGCAAACTTCTGCGAATGGAACTTTATACAATGAAGTTCAGACGACTACTGATATGATGAGGGTCATCAGAAATACTCAGCCGGCAGCACTTGCAAACAAGGAGCTTCTTCGCACCTTCACACAAAACCTCCAAATTGTCAAATTCTTGGACGTAGTGCTCCATCGCTTTCCGTTTTCTACCCATACTAACGGGCACGCGAAACTCGTCCGAGCAGTGACTACGAAGTGGGCTGGTGTTGGCCTTCCGCACGCCCAGGAAAAGGGGACACAATCCATGGACCCGATTGCCCTCCCCTTTCCCCTGCCCCTCTTCGCCTTTACTCCTTTCTCCCATATTCCAGGAAACCTATGCCTGGACAAAAGACTTGAAAACTGTTGTGCTAAAAAGGATAAGGGAAGAGAACGGGGCAATAAACATGGTTTCAAAAGAAAGAGACGACCCTAAGGACAGTTCAGTGGGGCTCTGTTCCGGGTCAACGAGAAAAGAAAGCGGGCTACAAGATTCTATCAGCAAAGTTGCCATTTTTTCCGCAGCTTGAATTCGGTGTTTTTCGGTTTTTACCGATTCAGAAAAAAACGCCTCGGGGGTTAATTATCGGTATGTATCGGTATATACTGAAAATACGGAACCCTAATCATAAGGGACATTACATATGCTCCTTCATATTTAAAAAAAAGTTTTTTTATATTGGTTAGTGTTGATGAACCCCATACTAGATGGCAGTATGTTAAGTGAGAGTAAAATAGAGAGTTGCAAATTAACAATTTAACATTCGTGGGCAACAAAGAACGGTTGCGATTTAGGATCCCAATTACTCGGCATAATTTTGGAATAAGATAATTTATATGACAATCCCAGGACATGTTTTCATTAAAAAATACGCCAAGAGTTTTAAAGGAACTAACTATTTCAATTGGACAAGAATTTAAACTCAGTGATCTAGATAAAACCACAGACTTGTTTTTTGGACGAAAGATTATTGCTTTTGTTTTATTAATGTTTACCTTTAAAGAGTTACAATCGCTCCAGGATTTTATCTTTGATAAAGTGTGGTTGGCCATATCTATTTAAGTCATCACCTGTTTCGGAAGAAAAAATATGCTAGCATCATCCGCGTAGTTAACAAATTTTGCTTTCTTGTTAACGTTAACAATGTCGTTTACGTATAAGTTAAGAAGGAAGGGTCCTAAAATACTTCCTTGCGGGACACCTGAGGTGATGGGTTTTACCGTGGGTAACTGTTCATGCATACGAATTGTTTACGATGTTGCAAGTAGGACTATAAAAGCAACACTGTCTGTCCACGGATACCATACATTTCAAGTTTTTTTTTAAATAAGACATCATTATTTAGGCAGTCAAATGCTTTCGTGAAATCTAAAATAACCCTAACACTATTTTTGGTTTTCAAAATATTTCAAAATGAGTGTTTTTGGGTAAGTAACGCTGTTTCAGTAGTACAGTCCTTCCGGAAACCAAATTGAGAAGAAATAATAAGATTATATTTGTTTGAAAAGTTTACAAAACAATGATAGATTAATTTCTCTAAAGCTTTAGAAAAAACGGGCAATACAGGAAATGGGCCTTTAATTGCCTAGCTCATTTTTATCGCCTTTTTTTATATAGTGACCTTTTTTGAGTTGATCTCTCCTTTCAAAACTCAGAATATGGAGATCTTCAAAGATTCGAAGGTAGTTCGAGAAACCTTATAATTCCCTCAAAGTTATTTTACAAAAATAATAAACAAGCACTGTTGGGAAGTACTCTAAGTACGCATAGTAGTTAAAGTACTACTGTTTACAAAATTTGTACTTTACTTGAAGTGCATTTTCTGAGCATGTGCTTGCACTTTACGAAAGTATTTTTTCTGGTACTTTCCGAGGAATGTAAAACTCCCAACTACAATTGCTATTCTCCGAATTTGATTAAACAAAAAAAAAATGGCGTATTGTCATGTGAAAACGCGCTCTATCGGGACGTCATCTGGTCATATCTCTGAGTGAAAGTAATGGCGGCTATAAGACCGACACAAATAAGTGCCTTATAAGTTGATTGTATCAATTAGCTCGTCAACGAGAGTAAAACAACTGCTGTGTGGCGACTCGCCCTGAAAAAGCTGCTAGGAATGGCAGTCTCAAAGAAGCGTGAGCACCAGTTTCGATACGTTTGGGTACGTAACTCTAAAATATTTGCAAGGAAGGCGGATAGGTCCCCTGTCATTACTATTTCTGACTCTGGAGATCTTGATAAGATCTCTCTTTTTACTGTTCCCTTTTTACTATCATGGTTTAAAATCTAGGTGCTCTGACGGTAGAGTTTCTAAATACTTTAATACAAAAACAGGCAACTAGATCGTTGAGTCGATTTCATTTGAATGTTCAATCTGCCATTAAAAGATGATCTTTTATTGTTTTGACTCAATCCAAACTTCTTTTGATGTGGTCATGAATGATGTCTGAAACGTGGAATAGAGATTATGATAATGTTTTTTTGTTCTTCCACAGCTATACTAATTTCTTTTTAAACCGCAGTCATAGCCGCGGTGGTGGGGTTTCCTTGCAAACTCGTGCCTTTGGTTTTGAAATACCCAGTAATTATTCTGTTATGACCCGAGATTATGATATACTTTGTGTTAAAAGAGGAAATCATATTTACTCTGTTTTATATCGTCCTCTAAATGGTAATGTTTTGATTTTCATCCAGTTTCTAGAAGCGCTGTTTTGTTTTGCTAATCAAGAGAGGTGCCTCTTGTTCCTGGGTGGTGATTTCAATATAAATATGCATGAAGATTCTCATCTCAAGATGATTTTGTTGGTTTATTAACGTTAAACAATATTTCAAATGTAATTATCCCTCCAACACGCGTCATATGCACAATATCGACATTGCTTGATCTAACTCTAACCAATCATGATGAAAATAATATTAGTGCTGGTGTGCTTAGTAATGGGATCAGTGATCACCTTCTAATAATCATGTTTATCAATAAGAATATGTCAGATAGCACAGTTCCAAAACTTTCCAACAATGTCAAGACATAAGTTCAAGGACACTGGAGGAAGGCATAAGTTCAATGACACTGGAGAAACAATCAGCACTATAGACTGGAGTCCTATGTTGAATGCTACAGATGCGGATGAGTGCTACTACTTTTAAAAATACTTTCAAAAATGCTTACTCCACCTCATTTCACAGTCAAATGCATCCATCCAAACAAGAAAGCTAGGAAGCCGTGGGTAAATGGTCACATTTTGAAACTCATTAAAAAGGAAAAACGTACTTTATGACTCAAATTTTGTGAAAACACGAGACGAAGAAAAATTGCGCGAATTCAAAAAGTTAAGAAATTTTGTAAACGCTCAATTAAGACAAGCTAAGCAGCTTTATTAAGCGGCTAAATTCGACACATCCTGTTTAAGGCAGCCTGATATTGTCTGGATGCAACTGCATTCTCTTCTGCGTAGCCCATCTCAAGATAAAGCCATCGTTAACTATGACTATAAACAATTGAAATTATTGCCGGTACTGAACTTGCAGATAAATTCAATGATTACTTTGTGAGTGTCGGGAATAGCACTCTAACAGTAATGCCAAAGATAACATCTCCAGCACTAGCGAAACTATGTTTTTGAATCCCACGGATACCGCATGCGGAAGTATTCTCGGTGTTTATGAATATGAAAAATAGTCGATAGTCGTAACTGTGATGATTTCTTAATCAGACCCGTTAAATTCGTACTAGATCTGTTATTACCATGCGTAACTCATTTGTATAATCTCATATTATCATCTAGTATATTTCCTAAAAGCAGGAAAGTGGCTAAAGTTTCTGTCCTCTTTAAGGGCGGGGATAAAAATGATATGAGTAATTATCGCCCAATATCTATTCTTCCTGTTTTTTTTTTCGAAACCAATAGAAAAGATAATATATTCTTGACTATTACCCATTTGTGAAAAATATCCTGTGCTGACGGACTTGCAATTCGGCTTCAGAAGGTGTAGGTCCACAGAAACTGCGTTATTAGTACAAAAAGAAACAAAATTAAAAAAAATTCTAGAGTAAACTTTTAACGTTGGGGATCTTTGTAGATTTTAGTAAAGCATTTGACCGGATAAATCACAGAACTCTTCTTGATAAGTTAGATTGTTATGATATTCGGAGAGTTCCGTTATCACTCCTTTCAATACAATTTACAACACCGTTCCCAGTACGTTCAAATTAATAATTACAGATCTTCGACGCGGCGCATTTACTCCGGGGTCCCTCACTGGCAAGAACTTTCATTTCTCCTGTCAGGTGTGCTAAACAATCGATGCTGTACGATTTCGTGGTAGACGCAGATTTTAAGATATTCAGAAACAACTTCTTAAGCTTAACGAAGAAACAGTGATTGCGCAGGCGAGCTGGTGGATGTTGATCATGTTCAAACTTACCCGAGACTGCGGTAAAAGATGGGAAACTTCGTGGAAGTAAAAGGACACAGGAAGAGAGACGTCTCAAAGTTCCACGAATTTTCCCATCTTTTACCACAGTCTCGGGTAATTTTCAACATTCTCAAGCTCCTTAATTACTGTTGGGGCCTTTTCTACATAGATTGCCAATAATAAAGCCCATTCTCTTACAGAAGACGCGGAGAACGCATGTGTCGACCGAACGCGTAAACACGATGTGATATATTCAAATTCAGATTCGTTTATTTTTGCCGCAAACAGTACATTTGTGACAGGGGCGCTGGAAAAACAGCTGCAGGTCTGCAGCCTGACGAGTCCCAGCGCCCCAGTACAAGGTAAGAGCGGCACTGACACACACAGACAAAAAAGAACGAATATGCGCACACATACATGGGTATACACCTATACAGAGGAATAAACACAAGAGAATATCAAGAATTCAACTTCACAATCAACAGTTATACAAAAACGTGGTGGTTACTTATTATAAAGCTTCTTGAATGGAACGATGACTAACAGAGTGTATTTCAATATCACGGGAAAACGGAGCGTTTAATAAAAGTGGTAATTGGTGGCGATATCTTTGTAGACCAAAATTTGTCCTTGAAAAGGGAATACGCCAGGGGGCCTCTGTCGCGATGGGTATACAGACTCGTTTGCTTCTAGATTACCAAGATCTAAAGAAATGCCAATATTTTCCCTTACGGATCGCTGATAATTAGCAATCAGTCTATGCGCATACAAATCGGTTATATCAATGACTTTATGTTTTTCAAAAAGAGGAAGGGAATGATAGTCACGCGGAACATTATTCGATTATCCTAAGTGCCTTTTTCTGTAATAGGCGTGACTTTTCAATGTTGCCCTTTGTAGTCGAACCCCACACCAGATGGGAGTAGCAGAACACAGGGTAAAACAACGCATTGTAAATTAGTTTTTTAAAATATTTACCGGAAGTATGTGTCTGAATTTATTCATTATTCTGACAACTTTGCATAGTTTTTTATGACTGTAGGTTACATGATTATTCCAAGACACGTGACAAGAAAATATTACCCCCAACGTCCTTATATGCTATCAACGCACTCTATCGCACAATACTCCCAAAACAAATCGAGTGACAACCTAATGCGTGACCCTGGACACTGAAATAAAACTGCCTTTGTTTTTAATATGATAATAACAAGGGAATTCATAACTACCGATGACTTTAATTTCTTTAAAAAAATTGCTTTAAAAGTGAGTACCCCTTCTCTAGAATCAGTAAACAAATATGCTGGTGTCATCCGCTTATATGATAAATTTAGCAGACGTTTCAATATTTACAATATCATTAACATATACCATAAACAATAGTGGGCCTAAAATGCTTCTCTGAGGTTGCCACCCGTCACGCGTCGCTCTTTTTGTAATATAAATGGAGACATAAAACACATTGTTAACGTTTGTTACCAAGCATCATTCTGACAAACTCTGAATACCAGCTATTTAAAAGATAAAAAAAAAAACAAGATAAAAAACTAAACAAGGAAAAAAAAGTTTTCCGGGCAGTTTAGGCAACATCTATTATTTGTTGTGGATGCCGCTCAGAAGTGCATTCAGTATACAGCACATAAAGCTGCAGGCCCTCGATTTGTAGCTGTTCGATACGGAGCCGCAGCACAGATATGTTGAGCAAAAGGTTACATATCGGCCTACTAAAACTCATAAAAAACAACGTCCACAACTGATGGCTAAGTTAAACAGGCAATATAAAAAAAAAACAGCCATGCCTACAAAAAAAGAAAAGAAAAAAAAAGGCATTGAAATTAAGGAGGTTGCAAGCGGTAGGGATATTGACGACCCCACCCCACCTTCAAAATAACAAAATATGTTTTTCTTGATTGGCGTGGTTGTTCCAAACCCCGAACCACTTTGTTTCCAGACCATTAGTAAGCCCTTTGCAATCACAACAAACATATTAACATCCTTTGCAAACTCGCAAAAAAAGAAAGAAAAAGAAAGAACCTCTTTCGTTTGTCATGCACGCTTCCGTCGAGAGATGCTTGTTTCCGGTCCGATCAAGTACACGGGAAACAAACTATCTGACTCACAATGAGAGGGGAACGTCCGCTGTCCGATCAGGGGTGGCCAGGCTGACCTATCCAGTGACTTTAGGCTGACATAGAGTGCCTTGATGTCTGACATGAAGGCACCCTAGGCTGACCCGGCCCAAACAAAGCCGCTAGTAAGCTTCCAGAGCAGCCTGGAAAGAAAAAGCAGAAAAAGGGGAGGGGAAGGGGGAGGGGGGTCCTAGCTTTTTTCTAGCGAAATAAAGGAAACTTGAACTACTTTTGATCTACCCGTGTCAAAAGCAATCCCACTGCACGTATTGGTGGCAGTAGCACAAGACTATCAAACCACAACTTGTCATTTCAATTTAAATTTTCATCTCCTGAGCATGCTTCGCTTTTATGCAAAATGTCGGAGCTCTCCGAACATCCTCGTAGTTTCAACACCCGTCTTTCCGAAAAATGGATAGTACCACGAGCTCGTACTAATTATACTTACCAGTCAACTACATATCGTCTACCTTTATTACTTAATCATCTTCTTAATATTGATATATACCAAATGGGAAGGAAATCATTACTTATGCATTTCTTGTGAATTGTTCCGTGAAATTTCTTGGGCATACCCATATCTTTGTATAAATTTTGCATTTCGTACAGTGCTGTTAGAAGTTATGCGTATGTGCGCCTTGTGTTGTTTTGCGTAATTTGCTTCTATATGTAACTCTTTTCAATCTGTCACAAGTTCTGTGAATAATTTTTTCTTTTTTGTATAATGCTGTTAGAAGTTGTATGCATGAAGTGATTACTCAGCGTATCTTTCCTTTGCATGTAATATCCTTTTGTGTTCTGCATGGATGTCCTGCTGACAAATTTGAGACGGGCCCCAGACCTCGTCAAGCTGCCACTGGCGGCTTTTTTGTCTAGGGTCTCCGTTGGCTTAAAGGCCATAAATAAAACGATTGATTGATTGATTAAAAATGCGATCATTTTGTCTTCTTGTGGAAGTGCTCGTTTGACCGAGAGGGAGGCGGGGTGGGGTGGGGGGGGGGGGGGGGGGGGGGTTGATGTTAGGGAGCCGCGAGCAGCAGCAGCAGCAGCGGCAATACCTGCCTTTCGCGGCGAAATATATGGTGGCGGCTACCGTCGCCTGGTCTCGAAAACCTCCTTCTGTTTTTTTTTTTCCCCGTTTATTATTTCTGTGTGTGTGTTTTACCTGCCGGATGCCCCACTACAACAACCATGACGGCTGTGGTTGATGATGTTTACGTTTACGGGGGGGGGGGCGCTTTGCCTTCCTTCCCCGTTTACGTTCCCCTACTACAACAACACACCGCATTACCTACGTGTGGTTATGTATTATACGGCTACCTGCTGCCACACTACCACCTACCGCTACCTGCACCGTTGTTTGTTTGTTCTTCTTGTTGGTGGTATATGTTTTTTGCGTTACGTTACCATGCTTGCATCTTTTTTTGGCCTTTTTTACGGTGGATTTGCTGATGTTCTTCTTTGTTCCCCTGTATCATTACTTTGTGGCAACGTGTCTGGGTCGTTGCTCGCTGCTGTTGCCTGTTGCTGGTTTACCATATTAAGCGTGATGCTGCAGCGCCCGTGATACCGTTGTACCGTTAACGGTACACCGTACCTTGTTGGCACCTGATTGCGCGAAAAGGGGCGTCATGACGAAGGCAACAAACGTCTGGCTTCCTTTGACTTCTTCATGGCTATAACGCCTCTTACTTTGTTCTGTGTTCTGTGGTTGCTCTCTGGCTTTTTTTCCTTGTCTCTGGCGCGTCAACTCTGTGTCGGCGTTGATTTATTCACCCCGCTGTTGTGGCGTAATAACGTTGTTTGCCTTTGTATGCTCTCTGAC